>CM060953.1:189561646-189814146 GCA_030765055.1 Mantis religiosa
GACCATGTGGAAATACGCCGAGTACTATTTGGACGGGTTACAGAGATGGGAGCATTGCTGGGAGAAGTGTGTAGAGTTAAAAGGAGACTATGTGGAAATACGCCGAGTACTATTTGGACGGGTTACAGAGATGGGAGCATTGCTGGGAGAAGTGTGTAGAGTTACAAGGACACCATGTGGAAATACGCCGAGTACTATTTGGACGGGTGATAGCTGGGAGCATCGCTGGGAGAAGTGTGTAGAGTTACAAGGAGACCATGTGGAAATACGCCGAGTAATATATGGACGGGTTACAGAGATGGGATCATCGCTGGGAGAAGTGTGTAGAGTTACATGGAGACTATGTTGAAAAACGCCGAGTACTACTTGGACGGTTACAGAGATGGGAACATCGCTGGGAGAAGTGTGTAGAGTTACATGGAGACTATGTTGAAAAACGCCGAGTACTACTTGGACGGGTTACAGAGATGGGAGCATTGCTGGGAGAAGTGTGTAGAGTTACAAGGAGACCATGTTGAAATACGCCGAGTACTATTTGGACGGGTTACAGAGATGGAAGCATCGCTGGGAGAAGTGTGTAGAGTTAAAAGGAGACTATGTTAAAAACGTCGAGTACTACTTGGACGGGTTACAGAGATGGGAGCATTGCTGGGAGAAGTATGTAGAGTTACAAGGAGACCATGTGGAAATACGTCGAGTACTATTTGGACGGGTTTCAGAGATGGGAACATTGCTGGGAGAAGTGAGTAGAGTTACAAGGAGACCATGTGGAAATACGCCGAGTACTATTTGGACGGGTTACAGAGATGGGAACATTGCTGGGAGAAGTGAGTAAAGTTACAAGGAGACCATGTGGAAATACGCTGAGTACTATTTGGACGGGTTACAGAGATGGGAGCATTGCTGGGAGAAGTATGTAGAATTACAAGCAGACCATGTGGAAATACGTCAAGTACTATTTGGACGGGTTACAGAGATGGGAGCATTGCTGGGAGAAGTATGTAGAGTTACAAGGAGACCATGTGGAAATACGTTGAGTACTATTTGGACGGGTTACAGAGATGGGAACATTGCTGGGAGAAGTGAGTAGAGTTACAAGGAGACCATGTGGAAATACGCCGAGTAGTATTTGGACGGGTTACAGAGATGGGAGCATTGCTGGGAGAAGTGTGTAGAGTTACAAGGAGACCATGTGGAAATACGCCGAGTACTATTTGGACGGGTGACAGCTGGGAGCATCGCTGGGAGAAGTGTGTAGAGTTACAAGGAGACCATGTAGAAATACGCCGAGTACTATTTGGACGGGTTACAGAGATGGGATCATCGCTGGGAGAAGTGTGTAGAGTTACATGGAGACTATGTTGAAAAACGCCGAGTACTATTTGGACGGGTTACAGAGATGGGAGCATTGCTGGGAGAAGTGTGTAGAGTTACAAGGAGACCATGTGGAAATACGCCGAGTACTATTTGGGCGGGTGACAGCTGGGAGCATCGCTGGGAGAAGTGTGTAGAGTTACAAGGAGACCATGTGGAAATACGCCGAGTACTATTTGGACGGGTTACAGAGATGGGATCATCGCTGGTAGAAGTGTTTAGAGTTACATGGAGCCTATGTTGAAAAACGCCGAGTACTACTTGGACGGTTACAGAGATGGGAACATCGCTGGGAGAAGTGTGTAGAGTTACATGGAGACTATGTTGAAAAACGTCGAGTACTACTTGGACGGGTTACAGAGATGGGAGCATTGCTGGGAGAAGTGTGTAGAGTTACAAGGAGACCATGTTGAAATACGCCGAGTACTATTTGGACGGGTTACAGAGATGGAAGCATCGCTGGGAGAAGTGTGTAGAGTTACAAGGAGACTATGTTGAAAAACGCCGAGTACTATTTGGACGGGTTACAGAGATGGGAGCATTGCTGGGTGAAGTATGTAGAGTTACAAGGAGACCATTGGAAATACGCCGAGTACTATTTGGACGGGTTACAGAGATGGCAGCATTGCTGGGAGAAGTGTGTAGAGTTACAAGGAGACCATGTGGAAATACGCCGAGTACTATTTGGACGGGTGACAGCTGGGAGCATCGCTGGGAGAAGTGTGTAGAGTTACAAGCAGACCATGTGGAAATACGCCGAGTACTATTTGGTCGGGTTACAGAGATGGGATCATCGCTGGGAGAAGTGTGTAGAGTTACATGGAGACTATGTTGAAAAACGCCGAGTACTATTTGGACGGGTTACAGAGATGGGAGCATTGCTGGGAGAAGTGTGTAGAGTGACAAGGAGACCATGTGGAAATACGCCGAGTACTATTTGGACGGGTTACAGAGATGGGAGCATTGCTGGGAGAAGTGTGTAGAGTTAAAAGGAGACTATGTGGAAATACGCCGAGTACTATTTGGACGGGTTACAGAGATGGGAGCATTGCTGGGAGAAGTGTGTAGAGTTACAAGGACACCATGTGGAAATACGCCGAGTACTATTTGGACGGGTGATAGCTGGGAGCATCGCTGGGAGAAGTGTGTAGAGTTACAAGGAGACCATGTGGAAATACGCCGAGTACTATATGGACGGGTTACAGAGATGGGATCATCGCTGGGAGAAGTGTGTAGAGTTACATGGAGACTATGTTGAAAAACGCCGAGTACTACTTGGACGGTTACAGAGATGGGAACATCGCTGGGAGAAGTGTGTAGAGTTACATGGAGACTATGTTGAAAAACGCCGAGTACTACTTGGACGGGTTACAGAGATGGGAGCATTGCTGGGAGAAGTGTGTAGAGTTACAAGGAGACCATGTTGAAATACGCCGAGTACTATTTGGACGGGTTACAGAGATGGAAGCATCGCTGGGAGAAGTGTGTAGAGTTAAAAGGAGACTATGTTGAACAACGTCGAGTACTACCTGGACGGGTTACAGAGATGGGAGCATTGCTGGGAGAAGTATGTAGAGTTACAAGGAGACCATGTGGAAATACGTCGAGTACTATTTGGACGGGTTTCAGAGATGGGAACATTGCTGGGAGAAGTGAGTAGAGTTACAAGGAGACCATGTGGAAATACGCCGAGTACTATTTGGACGGGTTACAGAGATGGGACCATCGCTGGGAGAAGTGTGTAGAGCTACAAGGAGACTATGTTGAACAACGTCGAGTACTATTTGGACGGGTTACAGAGATGGGAACATTGCTGGGAGAAGTGAGTAAAGTTACAAGGAGACCATGTGGAAATACGCTGAGTACTATTTGGACGGGTTACAGAGATGGGAGCATTGCTGGGAGAAGTATGTAGAATTACAAGCAGACCATGTGGAAATACGTCGAGTACTATTTGGACGGGTTACAGAGATGGGAGCATTGCTGGGAGAAGTATGTAGAGTTACAAGGAGACCATGTGGAAATACGTTGAGTACTATTTGGACGGGTTACAGAGATGGGAACATTGCTGGGAGAAGTGAGTAGAGTTACAAGGAGACCATGTGGAAATACGCCGAGTACTATTTGGACGGGTTACAGAGATGGGAGCATTGCTGGGAGAAGTGTGTAGAGTTACAAGGAGACCATGTGGAAATACGCCGAGTACTATTTGGACGGGTTACAGAGATGGGATCATCGCTGGGAGAAGTGTGTAGAGTTACATGGAGACTATGTTGAAAAACGCCGAGTACTATTTGGACGGGTTACAGAGATGGGAGCATTGCTGGGAGAAGTGTGTAGAGTTACAAGGAGACCATGTGGAAATACGCCGAGTACTATTTGGGCGGGTGACAGCTGGGAGCATCGCTGGGAGAAGTGTGTAGAGTTACAAGGAGACCATGTGGAAATACGCCGAGTACTATTTGGACGGGTTACAGAGATGGGATCATCGCTGGGAGAAGTGTTTAGAGTTACATGGAGCCTATGTTGAAAAACGCCGAGTACTACTTGGACGGTTACAGAGATGGGAACATCGCTGGGAGAAGTGTGTAGAGTTACATGGAGACTATGTTGAAAAACGCCGAGTACTACTTGGACGGGTTACAGAGATGGGAGCATTGCTGGGAGAAGTGTGTAGAGTTACAAGGAGACCATGTTGAAATACGCCGAGTACTATTTGGACGGGTTACAGAGATGGAAGCATCGCTGGGAGAAGTGTGTAGAGTTACAAGGAGACTATGTTGAAAAACGCCGAGTACTATTTGGACGGGTTACAGAGATGGAAGCATCGCTGGGAGAAGTGTGTAGAGTTACAAGGAGACTATGTTGAAAAACGCCGAGTACTATTTGGACGGGTTACAGAGATGAGGGCATCCCTGGGAGAAGTGTGTAGAGCTACAAGGAGAATATGTTGAAAAACGCCGAGTACTATTTGGACGGGTTACAGAGATGAGAACATCGCTGGGAGAGGTGTGTAGAGTTACAAGGAGACTATGTTGAAAAACGCCGAGTACTATTTGGACGGGTTACAGAGATGGGAACATCGCTGGGAGAAGTGTGTAGAGTTACAAGGAGACTATGTTGAAAAACGCCGAGTACTATTTGGACGGGTTACAGAGATGGGAACATCGCTGTGAGAAGTGTGTAGAGTTACAAGGAGACTATGTTGAAAAACGCCGAGTAATATTTGGACGGGTTACAGAGATGGGAACATCGCTGGGAGAAGTGTGTAGAGTTACAAGGAGACTATGTTGAAAAACGCCGAGTACTATTTGGACGGGTTACAGAGATGGGAACATCGCTGTGATAAGTGTGTAGAGTTACAAGGAGACCGTGTGGAAATACGCCGAGTACTATTTGGACGGGTTACAGAGATGGGAGCATTGCAGGGAGAAGTGTGTAGAGTTAAAAGGAGACTATGTGGAAATACGCCGAGTACTATTTGGACGGGTTACAGAGATGGGAGCATTGCTGGGAGAAGTGTGTAGAGTTACAAGGAGACCATGTGGAAATACGCCGAGTACTATTTGGACGGGTGACAGCTGGGAGCATCGCTGGGAGAAGTGTGTAGAGTTACAAGGAGACCATGTGGAAATACGCCGAGTACTATTTGGACGGGTTACAGACATGGGATCATCGCTGGGAGAAGTGTGTAGAGTTACATGGAGACTATGTTGAAAAACGCCGAGTACTACTTGGACGGTTACAGAAATGGGAACATCGCTGGGAGAAGTGTGTAGAGTTACATGGAGACTATGTTGAAAAACGCCGAGTACTACTTGGACGGGTTACAGAGATGGGAGCATTGCTGGGAGAAGTGTGTAGAGTTACAAGGAGACCATGTTGAAATACGCCGAGTACTATTTGGACGGGTTACAGAGATGGAAGCATCGCTGGGAGAAGTGTGTAGAGTTACAAGGAGACTATGTTGAACAACGTCGAGTACTATTTGAACGGGTTACAGAGATGGGAGCATTGCTGGGAGAAGTATGTAGAGTTACAAGGAGACCATGTGGAAATACGCCGAGTACTATTTGGACGGGTTACAGAGATGGGAGCATCGCTGGGGGAAGTGTGTAGAGCTACCAGGAGACTATGTTGAACAACGTCGAGTACTATTTGGACGGGTTACAGAGATGGGAACATTGCTGGGAGAAGTGAGTAGAGTTACAAGGAGACCATGTGGAAATACGCCGAGTACTATTTGGACGGGTTACAGAGATGGGAGCATTGCTGGGAGAAGTATGTAGAATTACAAGGAGACCATGTGGAAATACGTCGAGTACTATTTGGACGGGCTACAGAGATGGGAGCATTGCTGGGAGAAGTATGTAGAGTTACAAGGAGACCATGTGAAAATACGTCGAGTACTATTTGGACGGGTTACAGAGATGGGAACATTGCTGGGAAAAGTGAGTAGAGTTACAAGGAGACCATGTGGAAATACGCCGAGTACTATTTGGACGGGTTACAGAGATGGGAGCATTGCTGGGAGAAGTGTGTAGAGTTACAAGGAGACCATGTGGAAATACGCCGAGTACTATTTGGACGGGTGACAGCTGGGAGCATCGCTGGGAGAAGTGTGTAGAGTTACAAGGAGACCATGTGGAAATACGCCGAGTACTATTTGGACGGGTTACAGAGTTGGGATCATCACTGGGAGAAGTGTGTAGAGTTACATGGAGACTATGTTGAAAAACGCCGAGTACTATTTGGACGGGTTACAGAGATGGGAGCATTGCTGGGAGAAGTGTGTAGAGTTACAAGGAGACCATGTGGAAATACGCCGAGTACTATTTGGACGGGTGACAGCCGGGAGCATCGCTGGGAGAAGTGTGTAGAGTGACAAGGAGACCATGTGGAAATACGCCGAGTACTATTTGGACGGGTTACAGAGATGGGATCATCGCTGGGAGAAGTGTGTAGAGTTACATGGAGACTATGTTGAAAAACGCCGAGTACTACTTGGACGGTTACAGAGATGGGAACATCGCTGGGAGAAGTGTGTAGAGTTACATGGAGACTATGTTGAAAAACGCCGAGTACTACTTGGACGGGTTACAGAGATGGGAGCATTGCTGGGAGAAGTGTGTAGAGTTAGAAGGAGACCATGTTGAAATACGCCGAGTACTATTTGGACGGGTTACAGAGATAGAAGCATCGCTGGGAGAAGTGTGTAGAGTTACAAGGAGACTATGTTGAAAAACGCCGAGTGCTATTTGGACGGGTTACAGAGATGGGAGCATTGCTGGCAGAAGTATGTAGAGTTACAAGGAGACCATGTGGAAATACGCCGAGTACTATTTGGACGGGTTACAGAGATGGGAGCATTGCTGGGAGAAGTGTGTAGAGTTACAAGGAGACCATGTGGAAATACGCCGAGTACTATTTGGACGGGTTACAGAGATGGGAGCATTGCTGGGAGAAATGTGTAGAGTTACAAGGAGACCATGTGGAAATACGCCGAGTACTATTTGGACGGGTTACAGAGATGGGATCATCGCTGGGAGAAGTGTGTAGAGTTACATGGAGACTATGTTGAAAAACGCCGAGTACTACTTGGACGGTTACAGAGATGGGAACATCGCTGGGAGAAGTGTGTAGAGTTACATGGAGACTATGTTGAAAAACGCCGAGTACTACTTGGACGGGTTACAGAGATGGGAGCATTGCTGGGAGAAGTGTGTAGAGTTACAAGGAGACCATGTTGAAATACGCCGAGTACTATTTGGACGGGTTACAGAGATGGAAGCATCGCTGGGAGAAGTGTGTAGAGTTACAAGGAGACTATGTTGAAAAACGCCGAGTACTATTTGGACGGGTTACAGAGATGAGGGCATCCCTGGGAGAAGTGTGTAGAGGTACAAGGAGAATATGTTGAAAAACGCCGAGTACTATTTGGACGGGTTACAGAGATGAGAACATCGCTGGGAGAGGTGTGTAGAGTTACAAGGAGACTATGTTGAAAAACGCCGAGTACTACTTGGACGGGTTACAGAGATGGGAACATCGCTGGGAGAAGTGTGTAGAGTTACAAGGAGACTATGTTGAAAAACGCCGAGTACTATTTGGACGGGTTACAGAGATGGGAACATCGCTGTGAGAAGTGTGTAGAGTTACAAGGAGACTATGTTGAAAAAAGCCGAGTACTATTTGGACGGGTTACAGAGATGGGAACATCGCTGGGAGAAGTGTGTAGAGTTACAAGGAGACTATGTTGAAAAACGCCGAGTACTATTTGGACGGGTTACAGAGATGGGAACATCGCTGTGATAAGTGTGTAGAGTTAGAAGGAGACTATGTTGAAAAACGCCGAGTACTATTTGGACGGGTTACAGAGATGAGAACATCGCTGGGAGAAGTGTGTAGAGTTACAAGGAGACTATGTTGAAAAACGCCGAGTACTATTTGGACGGGTTACAGAGATGGGAACATCGCTGGGAGAAGTGTGTAGAGTTACAAGGAGACTAACGTCTCCTTAACGGAGAATATCGGCCGAGGTTCTACTCCCATTAGTACTGGACCCGTAGGACCAAGCACCGAGGTCTCCTTCTACCCGGGAGCGATGGAAGACTCCGGGGGTCTTTCCATGGGACATTACGTTGAATCTAAAAAGCCTCCCCATCCACTGGAACGTCCAGACGGGTCTAAGAGGATACGCTACATACGCGCGTCAACCCTGCAGGGAAGACTACCGAAAAACCTCGGTGTGGCCGCCTGGTGATCTATCACACCTACTACTAGCTATGCAGGTTGGTACCTGGGACTAATGAGGCAACCCTCTACCACCTCCAGGTGGCCGTAGCCAGGCCAGAGGTACCCAATTCCAAGTGGGTGTTGGGAACACACTGATCCCTTGAATCCAACCCAATCCGAGCAACTCCCCTACGGGATGGGCTCATCAGTTCGGCGCGAGTATCGTCTAGTAACGTCAGAGGTACCACGAATGTTATGGGTCCGCAGAGCGCGCACCTCGGCAGCTGATTGGGACGGATCCGCTCCCCTACGAGAACTATGAAAGAGTAGGGCCGTACTGAAAATTTCAATGCCATATCTGGGGTTTGAACCACGTAGGTACGTTGGCCATAGTAGCTCAGTGGTTTAGAGCGGTTGGACGGACAGCAGAAGATCCGTGTTTCATATCCCGGCTATGCCATTTAAATTTTCAGTCTGGCTCTAATCTGTCATAAATATAACTAATGTTCTACGTAGAGTGTCAAAGTTGTTGATTAATGGAAAATGTCACATCTGCAACAAATAATAATCCGACAGCGGTTTGAAACTTTAAGAGGTTTAAACAAATCTTTCAGGTTTTAAAATTAAATTAGTTGTTTGGAGATAATTAAAGTGTTTTTGGTGGCTCCCTAATCAATAACTGCACGTCAGATTGAGGCGAGGCGAGGCGAATCCCGAGGGAGTTAACCGCATCGCATCAATATTCCACATCAGTAAACCGTCTTCAACCGAGTACTACTCCAGGGACCACTACTTCATTTTACGTCGTTTCTCCGTTGTTCACATTCTTCCAGACATTCTCTTCTATTTCGTTCACAGAACCCCACCAGCCTACCATAATATTTCAGCATTTATATAATTGCAATTACGAGGTGCGTCCAGAAATTAAGTTCTATTTGGTAATAAAATTAAATTGTGTAAAGATACAGAAAATTTATTTATTGCACAAATTTCTACAACTCTTAAACTAGCTTTCCATATACCTGCCGAAATTTTGCAGGCATTTGTCATAGCGAGTCTCAAGTTTTTGTATACCTTCTTCATAGAAGTTTGCCGCCTGTGTCTTCAACCAGCTGGAACCATTTTCTGTCTGCTCTTCGTCATTGATGAAGTGTTGACCGCCAAGGAAAGATTTGAGATGCAAAATCAGATGAAAGTCGGTAAGAGCGAGCTCAGGACTGTACGGGTAGTTGTCAAACACGTCCCAGCCTAATCCCTTTAGGATCCTATTCGTCGCATTTGCAGTGTGGGGTCGTGCGTTGTCGTGGAGAAACACAACACCTTTTGATAGCATTTCTCGGCGCTTATTCTGTGTTGCGTGGCGCAATTTCCTAATTGTCTGGTAATAAACATCTGCTTCCGTTGTTTGACCACGCGGTAAGAAATCGATGAGTAAGATGCCTTTCTTGTCCCAGAACACTATATTTCACCCAAACAAGGACTTATACATTATTTTACGGCACATGGTGCCTTTGGTACATATCTCAAGAGGATCAAAAGGATTGATACAGTTATTTGTAATATGTGTGATGTGCAAGATACTCCCGAACATTGTCTGTTTGAATGTGTGAAATATGAAGAGGATGTTTTTGAACAACGACAATTGATAGCAGGAAAATCAATCTATGAAATAGTTCGGAATAGCGATGACTATAAAACGTTAGAGGAAATTGCAAGTTTTGTATTTATCAAAGGATATGAAAGTTATATTGAATCCAGACAGAGGGAATCCAGAAGAGGAGTTAAAATATAGCATAAACGACAGCAACAAAGAGAACCCATCTGTTTAAGAATCACCAGATCCCAAACAGAAGAGGACCGGAGTTCACAGAGGAGCGAGGAGCAGGAGGAGCAGGAACATCAGGAGCCATGTACGATCAACCGCAGACGGCAATATTGGCTGGCCGGAGAAGGATGGAACGAGAGATGGAGCCTCCATAAGAAGATCCAGAAATATTGATAGAGATAGGTAGATTTTACACCTGGAACTGATGAACCATCCTTTTCTCCTGATGCATGTAGGAAACTATGTGATTCCGGTTGAGGAAAGGATCGGATACCAGGGACAGGTGTTTAATCGAGTTAGTATGTAGGAACGGTAATTCTAGTAGTATTCTAGTATCTGTGTTTATGTATCTCAATGTAGTTTATATTTGTTGTATATAAGTAAAGAATTACCGTTTGTAGTAACAGTTTAGTTTTGAGTATTGTAAGTCACTGGTTTCCAGTGACATAGGTTTAGCTATAGTTAGCTTAGTTTTAGTAATATCTGCAAATATGTATAAAAGTGATGATAAATAAAGTTGAAAAGAGGAAAAAAGAAAATAAAATTTGTGGAAGCTATGCCTTGGTTTTGCTTCAAGATGCCAAGACATGGTAAGCAGATTTTATTATATATTATTATTATTATTGTCCCAGGGAAGGCCCCGTAGGGGAAGAGATCCGTCCCTTTCAGCTGCCAAAGTGCGGGCGCTGCGGACCCTTAGCACTCGTGGTACCTTTGACGTTACTAGAGGAACCTCGGGCCGAACAGCCGAGCCCCTCCTTCGGGAGTTGTTTGGATTGGGATGGTCTCGAGGGGGCAGTGGTTCCCGATACCCGTGGGAATCGGGTACGTCTTCGGACGGGGTTGAGGGAAGCCATTAAGTTTCCGGGTACTAGCCTGCTAAGCTAGTAGAAGGTGTGCTAGATCACCAGGCGGCCCCACCGAGGTCATATCGGTAGTCTTCCCATTTTGGAGTTGGCGCGTGCAAGCGGCGTATCCACTTCTTGCCCTATGGAAAGCCCCGCGGAGGACGCCGAGCGCCCTTTGGGACAGCTCGGATACTCACTGGTAGAAGTGGCCCAGGTCCTGTTCCTACGAGTTCAGGCCTAATGGGGTGGAACCTCTGTGCTTAAACAGGTCCCAGAACTCTTCCCCTAGGGGAGGGGATCCGTCCTTTTCTGCTGCCGTGTTGCGGGCGCTGTGGGCCCTTAGCACTCCTGGTACCTCTGACGTTACTAGAGGGGAACCACGGGCCTAACATTCGAGCCCCTCCCCCTGGGAGTTGTTCGGATTGGGTTGGTCTCGAGGGGGCAGTTTGTTCCCGCCACCCACGGGAAATTAGGTTCCTCCGGACAGGCTTGTCTGCCCGGAGGGATTAGAGGGTTGCCTCAGAAGTCCCGGGTACTAGCCTACAGAGATAGTAGCTGGTGTGCTAGGCCCTTAGCACTCGTGGTACCTCTGACGTTACTAGAGGAACCTCGGGCCGAACAGTCGAGGTCCTCCCTCTGAGAGTTGTTCGGATTGGGTTGGTCTCGTGGGGGCAGTGTGTTCCCGCCACCCACGGGAAATTAAGTTCCTCCGGACAGGCTTGTCTGCCCGGAGGGGGTAGAGGGTTGCCTCATAAGTCCCGGGTACTAGTCTACAGAGCTAGTAGCTGGTGTGCTAGATCACCGGCGGCCCTACCAAGGTTATTTGGTAGCCGGTTCATTAAGGACCGGCGCGTAAGAGGCGTATCCACTTCCGTCCTGTCTGCCGTGTGCAGCGGGGGTGCAGTTTATAAAATAGGTGCTGTCCTACGGTAAAAACCCGAGGGGCCCGGGTTCTGGTCCTACGTGTCCAGGACTAATGGGAGTAGATCGTCGCACTTAATGTCCCAGAACACTGTGCACATCAATTTTCGCGGTGTCAAGGTTTATTTCGGCTTAAACTTTGCTGGGGATGAGGTGTGCCTCCATTCCATTGATAGCTGCTTACTTTCAGGGCTGTCGTAAGATATCCAAGTTTCATCTCCTGTGACTATCTCTGTCAGAAATTCTTCGCCGCTTTCATCATAACGAGTCAAAAACTGAAGTGCCCCTCCCATCCGTTTTCTTGCTCAGTAAGAATCTTTGGCACCCAGCGTGAGCAAAGTTTACGAAATTTCAGTTTTTCGGTAACAATTTCATGAACTAGCGATCGTGATATTTGGGGAAATCCCATAGCGAGAGTACTAAATGTAAAATTTCGGTTTTCCCGGATCTTGTAATTAAACGCGTGAACCAGTTCTTCTGTAACCAAAGAGTGACGGCCACTTCATTCTTCATCGTGCACTTCACTACGTCTTTTATTGAACTGTCGGACCTATCTTCTCACCATTGTATCACTCATCGCATTTTGTCCGTAAACATCCCAAATTTGCCGATAAATTTCAATTGGTTTCACTTTCCTGGCACTCAGCATACGAATCACAGATCTGATTTCACAAGCGGCGGGATTTTCAATCAACAGCGACATTGTAAACAAACACAGCTAAGCGTACGTGGCTGACAGCGATCTCACAATGGCGCAAGTTTCTTCTCCTTGATACAGAGTGTCAGCCGCTCATGTGCAAAACTGCGATCGCACCGCTGCAGCGGTGATAAATTGAAACAGAACTTAGTTTCTGGACGCCCCTTATACAATTACAATAGTTACCTGAACAATTAAACCTACATACATAAATTACTATGCTTCCCGGAGCTATTGTATTTCCAAGCACACATAGCTTCATCCAACATGGTACCGAGCTTTTAGGTCCTAATACTGTTTTCTTTCAAACGTCTGTTTTCTTCTTTCTCTTAATTTCTAATTGTCTTCAGTCATCTATTTATAACAAAAGCTAAATATTGTAGTGCGTAGGCTTTCACGGCCGGAGTCATTTGGTGGGTAATGGTTATCCGAGCTTGTAGGCCATGTTTTAGTTTAAAATCTTCTTCCAGACGTTTCGTGCAAAACTGTGTCGGGCATCTCTCGTAGGGGAGGGGATCCGTCCCCTTCAGCTACCGTGGTGCGCACTCTGCGGACCCCTAGCACTCCTGGTACCTCTGACGTTACTAGAGGAACCTCTGGCTGAACATTCGAGCTCCTCTTTTTGGGAGTTATTCGGATTGGGTTGGTCTCGAAGGGCAGTGGTTCCCGATACCCGTGGCAGATCGGCTACGTCTCCGGATGGGGTTAAGGGAAGCCTTAATATTCCGCGTACTAGCCAGCATAGCTAGCAGGTGTGCTAGATCACCAGGCGGCTCCCCTGTGGTCATATAGGTAGCCTTCCAATTTTGGTGATGGCGCGCGTGAGTGGCGTATCCACTTCTATCCCGTCTTGTGTACTCAGGAACAGATGGGGGTGGCTTCTTGATCTCTAGGTCTTGCCCTATGGAAATCCCCATGGAGAACCTGGGCGCCCTTTTGGAACAGCTCGGTAACGCCCTGGTTGTAGGAGCCAGGGTACTAGGACCTATGGGTTCTGGACTGATTGGGTAGGACCTCTGCACTTAACTGTGTCGAACATCCTCAGTGGCGTAGCCGTAACACTCTCGTTGTACTCTTGACTGCGACGGATACGGAGCCTCTCGATTTCACGGGTTTTTTATATGCCTTCCACAAATGCAGGCTCGTACGTCACCAACAGCAGTAGTTACAATAAGCAACCACTCATTGGCACAAATCATCTTTGATAATGAATAATATGACGTTGAAGCCTCGATCACCAAAGCTAGGAAAGGGAAAACTGTAATACAGAAAGCGTCAGATAAGCCTACCGCTACAGCCTGCATCCCGTTTACCGGCAATCTATCCGGCAGAATCAGCAGCCTCGATCAACAAAGCTAGGAAAGGGAAACCTGTAATACAGCAAGCGTCAGGTAAGCCTACCGCTACAGCCTACATCCAGTTTACCGGCAACCTATCCGACAGAATCAGCAGCCTCGATCAACAAAGCTAGGAAAGGGAAACCTGTAATACAGCAAGCGTCAGGTAAGCCTACCGCTACAGCCTACATCCCGTTTACCGGCAACCTATCCGACAGAATCAGCAGCCTCGATCACCAAAGCTAGGAAAGGGAAACCTGTAATACAGCAAGCATCAGATAAGCCTACCGCTACAGCCTGCATCCCGTTTACCGGCAACCTATCCGGCAGAATCAGCAGCCTCGATCACAAAAGCTAGGAAAGGGAAACCTGTAATACAGCAAGCGTCAGATAAGCCTACCGCTACAGCCTACATCCCGTTTACCGGCAACCTATCCGGCAGAATCAGTAGCCTCGATCACCAAAGCTAGGAAAGGGAAACCTGTAATACAGCAAGCATCAGATAAGCCTACCGCTACAGCCTACATCCCGTTTACCGGCAACCTATCCGGCAGAATCAGTAGCCTCGATCACCAGAGCTAGGAAAGGGAAACCTGTAATACAGCAAGCATCACATAAGCCTACCGTTACAGCCTACATCCCGTTTACCGGCAATCTATCCGGCAGAATCAGCAGCCTCGATCACCAAAGCAAGGAAAGGGAAACCTGTAATACAGCAAGCATCAGATAAGCCTACCGCTACAGCCTACATCCCGTTTACCGGCAATCTATCCGACAGAATCAGCAGTCCCGATCACCAAAGCTAGGAAAGGGAAACCTGTAATACAGCAAGCATCAGATAAGCCTACCGTTACAGCCTACATCCCGTTTACCGGCAATCTATCCGGCAGAATCAGCAGCCTCGATCACCAGAGCTAGGAAAGGGAAACCTGTAATACAGCAAGCATCAGATAAGCCTACCGTTACAGACTACATCACGTTTACCGGCAATCTATCCGACAGAATCAGCAGCCTCGAACACCAAAGCTAGGAAAGGGAAACCTGTAATACAGCAAGCATCAGATAGGCCTACCGCTACAGCCTACATCCCGTTTACCGGCAATCTATCCGGCAGAATCTGTAGCCTCGATCACCAAAGCTAGGAAAGGGGAACCTGTAATACAGCAAGCGTCAGATAAGCCTACCGCTACAGCCTACATCCAGTTTACCGGCAATCTATCCGGCAGAATCAGCAGCCACGATCACCAGAGCTAGGAAAGGGAAACCTGTAATACAGCAAGCATCAGATAAGCCTACCGCTACAGCCTACATCCCGTTTACCGGCAATCTATCCGACAGAATCAACAGAATTCTCGCCAAATACAACATCAGGACCATCCACAAGCCACCTCCGAAGATTAAGCATCTGTTGAGACCAGTGAAAGACTAACTGGACTTCCAAGTTCCAGGAGTTTACAGCATTCCCTGTGAATGTGGGACACCGTATATAGGACAAACGGGAGAGATCATCGCTACCAGAATAAATGAACATGAACGGAGCATTCGTTTAATGCAACCTGAGAAGTCTGGGCTGGCAAATCTTTGCTTTGATAACGACCATAGAGCCGACTTTCGGGAGACGATCATCTTGGCAAAATGCAACAGTTCCTGGGAGCGGAAAGGTAAGGAAGTTTGGCCATTTCCTCTGAAGGGAGCACGCTTATTCGTAATGCTCAATCTTAGTTCAACCCATCTAGGAAACCGGCCATAAAAATGGAAATCCGTTGATCTAAGAAGCAGAGATCAATACAGCTTGGTAATCAAGTTACGTAGTTACGTTTCTTTGACCCAATTTATTATCTATACTCACGCCATCTCCTGACCTGGCATTTAATTTACTGAAAACTCTTTGGTCCAGTACTGCGAATTATGATAGTGTTTTGTCGTTTCTATATTCTTGTTATTTCCAGTGATAGATTTGTGGTTATAATATTTAATAAATAGCCTGATGATGGGAGCGATGCACACTCCCGAAACGTTGATACATATTCGTCTTTTCACCTGGCTTGCTGCCCTAGAAGAAATTGAGAATAATGCTAGTCGTTTGCCAATTTGAAATTTCCTGTTTGACATTATTTATAATAGTCAATTTCTAAAATTCTATAATATAATGTGTGCTCCAATTTTACTGTATTGTTCGGAGATATGTACTTCTAAAATTAAGGTTTAGATCCAATTACAAGTGGCAGAAATATATCTAAACATTAAAACGATGTAAAAGAAAGAGTAGTTTTGAAATGAAAAATTAGTAAGGAATTGAATAACTTTCTATAATGGAAAAGATAAAAGTAAATACAGAAAAATGGAAAATGAGTTGCTAAAGATTGGATATCTCTTGCATTCCATCCCAGCCATACAGATGTAAATCTTCTGGTAATACGAGCGTGGCTAAAAAAGTAATGCCTTCTATTTTTTTCCTTAAATAAATAAGTTATGTGAAAACTATGAATTTGGCGCAATTCCTCAAACCTTCTTCTCCAATCCCCTGCAGTAATAACTTCCTAAGTCAACAGGTGGCAGCACTGCATCATCTTGCAAAATGGCACACATCGACATTAGTATTAGACAGCGTTCTGTGATTGAATCTTTGACTGCGGAAGGTGAAACGCCAATTTGCATTCACGAAAGGCTAAAAAATGTGTATGGTGATGCAACGGTGGATGTCAGCACTGTTAGACGATCGGTTCGTCGCTGTAACGAAGCTGAAGGGCAAACACCATTGACAGATGAAAAGCGAAGCGGCAGTGACTCCATGCAACATTCAGCGAGTCAATGATATCCTTTGTGGTGATCGCCGGGTAACAACAGGTGAATTGTGTCGCATTGCCTCCTTCAGTAAAGGCGGTGTGATGATTATTCAACAACTGGGTTACTCAAATGTTTGCTCACGTTGGGTGCCAAGAATGTTAACCGCCCAAAATAAAGAAAAAAGGAAATCAATAACCTCCAAACACTTGCAGCGCTTCAATGTGGAGGGAGAGGAGTTTCTGGAAAAAATTTTAACTGTAGAAGAAACGTGGGTTCATTTATTTGATCCTGAATCAAAGAGGCAGTCAATGGAATGGCATCGCACAAAGTCACTGAAGAAAAAATATTCAAAGCTCAGCGGTTGACAGGGAACGTTATGGCGACAGTGTTTTGGGATGCAGAGGGTGTGCTTATGATTCACCTTTTGGCGCAGGGATGCACAGTAAATTCTGTACAATACGTCACAACCCTCAAAAAGCTGAAACCACGTTTTCGCCGAGTTCGCCCAACAAAAGCAATGGCGGATGTTCTTCCTTTGCATGACAATGCAAGAGCACACACCAGCCGTTACACCACTGCAGAAATTGAGAAATTGGGATGGCAGGTCTTACCTCACTGACCTGGCACCATCAGACTTTCATCTGTTCGGGCTACTAAAGGCTCATGGTGGGATTCATTTTGAAGATGAGGAGACTGTGAAAACGTCCGTGCGTCAATGGCTTAGGAAGCAAGACCGTGTGTTTTACCACGCTGAAATACATGCCCTAGTTAAAAGGTAGACCAAAACTGTGGAAAAGGACGGAGATTATATTGAATGGTGACAAATTGATCGTCAATGTTTTAGTTTTCAAGCTATGTAAATTGAATTAAATTTTCTTGTCAATTAAAAGGGGAAGAAAATAGGTGGCAATTACTTTTTGACCCACCCTCGTAGAACAAATAGAAGACCAATAAAATGAATTTAAAAGCAAGACCAAAAAGGCACAACGCTCTTAAGCCAGTAATTATATAATTGGAAGCATCAAAAACGTTATTTTTCTGCCAGCTTTGCTTGTTTTTAACGTAGAATACACATGCATATCATTCTTTTATTTTGTTAAAGTGAGACTTTGTCATTAATATTATTGTTCTAATTATTTACAGATGCAGTTATTGAACTATACTAATATTTTATATACTCACGCCATCTCCGGTCCTGGCATTTAGTTTACAGGAAACAGTCTTTTGTTCAGTAATGCGAATATTGTTAGTTCTTTGTCTTTGTTTATATTTCTGTTATATCCAGTGATTCATTTGTGATTACAACATTTATTACAATTTCCTGATGTTTGGAGAGAGATATACTACTGAAAAGGCGATTTCTAATATCTTTTCACCTCACTTGTTTCCCGAGGCAATCTCGAACATATTCTTCTCATTTTATTTGTTTTATGCACAATGGATCGCTATGGTTACTTGCACTGTCAGACTATATTAAATAAACGCAACAGTATAATATAAATTGAGGTTAGAGAAGAGATTCCATTGAAATGCACGCTCTGAGAGGTTTAATCCAGAAAACAAACAAACAAACCACAACAGAACTGCTACGCAGTAACTAAAAAACAATAAAGAAGCGCATGTCATTTAAGAGATTGATACTGAGAGTGTATTCAAAATATGTATTTTAAGAGATATTTTATTTAAAAAAAGTGTAACAAAGAAATTTAGAGCTTACATATAGTGCGTGCGTGAACAGAATAACTAAAAACAAAAAGAAAAATGCGCAGGGTTAGATGAAACTTTGTTTTATGCAACATTAAACTATTTCAAAATGTTCATATTTCAAAAGTACCTTTATTTTGATTAAATAAAAGGATTTCAGGGCATTTCTGAAAAAATGCAGATTGTATATTAATTTTTTTTGGCAATAGTCTTTGGAAACTACTTTATTTTTTATGAACTTTACACGTGACTTGTAAACCATAAGTTGTACAGAATTTTACACATAAAATGACGTACATACTGTTTATAAATAATACATCCAGTACATGTTTTTTGTGGAATTAATTATTTCCTACATATTCGTTGTAATTGGAGAATATTTTGGGGTACTTATGCTTTTACAGTTATGGTAATTGTAGAGAGATAGACTAACAAATTCAATGCCATAGCCGGAATTTGAACCACGGAGCTTCTGGATGCCGTCCAGCCGCTCTAAACGTTGAGCTACAATGGCCAACGTGACAACATAATATTGAATTCTCCAACTGACTCGTGTTACACCCGGTAAACCACTAGGAGTTCTCAAACACATGAGACAACGACCTTAATGTCGATCTACTAAGCTGTAAGTACATTAAGACCCGGGCTTTATAGTTCGGACCACTATTAGGTCAATTAATAGAAATTGTTCTTTAACACTAGTCGTGTGTAGGACGCACTAAGAAAGGGTAGAGCTAGACAGCAAAATTCAATGCCATAGCCAGGATTTTAACCACAGATCTTCTGGTCTCCGTCCAGGCGTTCTAAACCATTGATCTACTATAGCTAACGTGACAAAATGACATTAAATTCTCCAACTGACTCGTGTTTTTCCGGGTAAACCACTAGGAGTTCTCACAAACAAATGAGACAACTACCTTAATGGCGACTTACTATGCTGTAAGTACTTTAAGGCCCGGACTTTATAGTAAACCACTAGGAGTTCTCATAAACACATGAGACAACTACCTTAATGACGACTTACTATGCTGTAAGTACTTTAAGACCCGGGCTTTATAGTAAACCACTAGGAGTTCTCATAAACACATGAGACAACTACCTTAATGACGACTTACTATGCTGTAAGTACTTTAAGACCCGGGCTTTATAGTAAACCACTAGGAGTTCTCATAAACACATGAGACAACTACCTTAATGACGACTTACTATGCTGTAAGTACTTTAAGACCCGGGCTTTATAGTAAACCACTAGTAGTTCTCATAAACACATGAGACAACTACCTTAATGACGACTTACTATGCTGTAAGTACTTTAAGGCCCGGGCTTTGTAGTTAACCACTATTAGGTACAATTAATGGATATTAATTGTTCTTTCACACTGTCCCCAGTCCTTACTCTCGTCGTTGCCACCAGAGTTCTGTCTTTTCTATAGTGCTACCATCTCTGTCACGCATTCACAAAGAGTTCACGTGTATTTGAGGAAAAAAAACAGAAGTTCCTCTCTGGTCCCAGTGATGAAAAACATAGGTGTTGTAACTTGAGCGTACCCCTTACAGGAATATATAAACCATTTTTACACATTATTATCCCCATAAACTGAGGTAGATAGAAGAATAGGATTTTATAAGATTAGAATGTTCAATAATGGGTAGAAGGAGAATGTCAGTAAACACATTAGTGCTTTAGTAAGAGTTCCATGTGTGTCTATGAACAACAGTGCTCAAAAATATCAAATTAAGAGTTTAAGGTCTTCAAACATGTGACTATGTATTTTCAAGGTTGTCTAAAACTACTCTGACCCATAACTGTCATCGGAGAAGGTTCGTTAGCTTTTGATTTTCTTGTAAAATCTCTAAAGATTTATATTTAGTTTGCTAAGTTTAAGACTTTCATTTCAAATGAGATACGTATCTTGAATTTGCGGCAAATGTCTTCTAAACTCTGTCTTATTCAAACAGAAAGAGCTGCAAAGAACATTTTACTTAGAAACTTGCTACGGAAATTAAAATCAGATAAAGACATTAAGTAAATTGCTAGTTCCCTAGAAAGTGTAAGGCAAAAATGGATAAGATTGGGAATAAGGAAGCTATATAGATCCATTACAAGTTAATAGTATGAAGCACGATTCCTGAGGCGAGATAATCGCGATATTAAAGCTTTCTGCGATTTCAATTCAATTCAATTCCAGGCTGGCAGGCTGTTTGGAACAGCCCGAAGAATGGTCAAATCGTGTACCTGCTCTGGGAAGAGTTTAATCACTTAGTGTCGGGATGTGGATGTTGCAGAATGACGGGTGTGAATTAAGTGGGTGTTGAGAAGGGAGGTAGCTTGCTGCTCCTCGGGGAAAGATGAAGGTGGATTAGTTAAACTAGGAAGAAGATAAGTATAATATTGAGGTTTCCAGAATAAATTTTGGGTAGCTCTAATTTGGTTTAGGCTGGAATGGGGATCATATGGTTACCAGTAATGACCGCAAGTAATGCGGGGTAACCGGTATCGCTTTAAGCGACGCTCACGAGGTACATAGTCCCCAAGGGATCTGACTAGGGCGCTCTGTAGGTGAGGCAAACTCTCGAAGAATTTTGTCGCCCGGCGCCTAATTTCATTCTCCACATAGCGGAGGGATGAAGCCTCGTGAAGTAGTCTCACGGGGAGCCTTGTGCATACAGAATAAATAATCCGAAGACATTTATTCTGTGTACGTTGTAGCAGTACCAGGTTTGAGCCTGCGGCCATACCCCAGACTTCGCACGCATAGAGCATGACAGGGAAGACCAGATGCATAAAGAGGCGCAACTTTAAGGAAACAGACCTCGCAGACCTAAGCACAGGGTATAGTGATGCCACGGCACCACACGACAGTTGAGCTTGCTTCTGCAATATATTGATTAACAGCAAGTGATAAGTATGGAGTTCAACACTTTTAAATTTGAGGGGAACTAATTTTTTGATAATTAGATTAAGATATAATCTCGTTCCTCCATTCCATCCACGTCAACTTCATCCTCCGTCCGGTTGGTGCTTATCATGTAGAATCAGGTAAGAGGGAGTTAAAGTTCCGGTTTGTCCTATATATGGAATGAAGGACCATCGCTACCAGAATAAACGAACATGAACGGAGCATTCCTTTAATGCAACCTGAGAAGTCTGGACTGCCAGAGCATTGCTTTGATAACGACCATAGATCCAATCTTCGGGAGACGACCTTCTTGGCAAAATGCATTAGTTACTGGGAGTGGAGAGCTAAGGAGGCTTTGACCATTTCCTCCAAGAGGAGCACCCTTAATTGTGATGCTGGATTTCAGTTCAGCTCCTCTTGGAAACCGGCCTTAAAATGGAAAACCATCGTCTTAAGAAGCACAGATCTATACAGCTTGATAATCAAGTTAAGTTGCTACGTCTCTTTGAACCAATTAATTTTCTATATTCACTCCATCTCCTGGCATAGCATTTAATTTACTAAAAATAGTCTTTTTTTCAGTGATGCCAGTGATGTCTTTGTTTATATTTATGTTATATCTACAATACGCGCATGTCTTCTTGAGCGCTGGATTTACGGTGTGGTGCGGGCAGAGGGAAAGAAAAGAGAGCTGACGCCTGTAGCAGAAAATTATGGGCGGCGCACAGGTCCACGTTGGTGGAACAGTTTGCAGCGATAAAAGATGAGCAAAATAGTTCCACGTTGGCGCTACAGTTTGAAGCAATAATAAGGGTAGCTCAGGGTTTTAGCAATGAGGTTTATCTCTGGGTATGCGTGAGTATGTGTGAGAATAATAGTTTTAATGCCACTAGAATGCCCGTTTCAAACTGATTTAATGACTGCCTCTTTCCTCACCACATCAATCTCGAAGTTGCCGACCAAGGGTTACCAATATCACTGTATGTGAAATGCTTATTACCCGATAAAACTTAATTCGTTCTTCACGTACATATGAACCGACAAATATCTTCTCTCATCGCTTCTGGTCTGCCCTCGGCCAAGACAGAAGAACAGGGCTTTCTTAATCGGCTCCAAGCCACCAACTGAGCGTCCTCACAGCTGCGCGTGGGTAACTTTCACTTCTGGAAGCCCTCTTCACACAAAGATTCCCTTTGTAACTATTTTGTCCATTGTGATTATTAGACTCACTCATGCCATTACTAAGGGTCCGAAGAATACCTTTTCAAACAAAGGCAAGTGCTGTCCCTTAGAATTCTGTTTTTCCCGTGTCTTTTGTTACACGACTTAACCAAATGCACCTGTTCGTATCGTAACAAATATACAATACACCTTTGAAATCCATTACGATTCTTTACTCAGTGCAGTTGTTAATTTCGGGATCACGCTCTTTTGTTTCTGGAGTGTGGTCAACGTTGAAAAACACAGGTCGGCGAAATATCGTGTAAGATAAGCGAAGATATCAGAAGTAACGTTGCATCCTCTGAAAACATTCCTTAGATTTGCCCACACCAGCTCAATTGCTTTCAGATCACAGTTATACGGAGATACACGAATAATAATGTGTCCCCTTTCGAGAGTCATAACATCCACAAATGTTCATACAAATATAAATCATTTTCAAGTAAATGCTGATGTACCACACTCGTAACAAGGATAAACTGACAATTCGAGCGCACCAAACGAGCCTTTATGAAGGAAGCTTTAACTACAAAGTGATAATGTTATATAATAAACTTACAAATTCATTTAAACAAGCTGCATCATTAAAACACTTTAAGAATAAGGTTAAGAAATGTTTGCATGTACACTGTTTTTATACGGTTAATGAATTTTTAGAACTATAACCATGTAAATGAGCACTGGGAGCATAGTACACTCACAAACCTGTAATATTTATATTATGACATTTCTTGTAGTAAATTAGTCTATGAAAATACCACATGAAACCATAGAAAAGCTGCTTACTGTGTATATTGTATGTAATCAATTTGACTTTATGTATATACTGTATCTATACATTTTGACGTGTCTCATAACATATATATGTTGCCAAGGACGAACTAAAATTCTAATTCTAACATACGATTGTTTTAAACTGGTAAGCTAATTAACCTCGAAATTGATCAAAAAGAAATATGGCGAACATGATAAAGCTTTGTGTATTAGCCACTAGATGTCAGTGTGTAGCGCATTTAAAATTTCAATGTTTACGGAGTTAAACGAAGTTTACC
This sequence comes from Mantis religiosa, assembly GCA_030765055.1. NCBI lineage: Eukaryota > Metazoa > Arthropoda > Insecta > Mantodea > Mantidae > Mantis > Mantis religiosa. Next base: position 189,585,048 of record CM060953.1, read on the forward strand.
GAATGAAGACTTGGAACTCGATCGCTCTTCTTATCGGGCGCATATAGTAGTTATACATTTTGCGGTTATAACATTTCTTAAAATAATCTGATGATAGGAGGGATGAATGCTTCCGAAACGAGGATTTTTAATCGCCTTTTCAGTGGCTTGTTTCCCGAGGAGATCTCAAACATATTCATCGCCAGGAAAGCTTTAGGTCTAATTTTGCTTTAGTATCTCTATGCCTTCATCTAATTCGCTCTCCTTTTATATCACCTCCTTTCTTACTCTATACGAGGGTTATGCCGAAAGTTTATAGCAGAGATTTAGAAATACATTTTATTCACATTTTATTCACAACTTTTCAAAATACTCTCCATGAGAACTGATACACTTTTCCATACTTTGAAACCACTTAGAGAATGTCTCAGTCAAAGCTTCTTTAGAGATGTCACTTAGAGCACTGTTTCACGTTGCAATAGCCTCTTCGTCGGATGAAAGAAACTGCCCAAGTAGTTTTTCCTTTTTCTTTGGGAACAGGAAAAATTTATATGGGGCCAGGTCTGGTGAATAGGGTGGGTGAGGTAATTCTCGCACTTTCTTCTTCTCCAGGAAGTCCATGGTTCTGGAAGCAGTGTTTGCTGAGGCATTGTCGTGATGCAGAAGATGCCCACTCTTCATCTTGGGATGCTTTGAATTAGGTTGGATTGTTGAGCTTAAGAGCCCTCAACTGCGCGGTCATCAGCCCGTTTTTCACTGGATTTTAACACTACACGTATTTTGAGTTCTAAAATGTGCCCATCATAAATAAAATCACACGCTCTTTGTCAGAAACTAAAACCAATGTAAAATAAAATGTTAAAAGTTATAAAATGTATTGTCCGCTAAATGTGATATGCTATCCCTAAATGTAATTTAAAAATATCTGTCCGCTAATATATCCAGAAAGCACACCATCTTATGACGACTCCGTGGGCGGCCGAATCAATTTACCCTTTTTGTGTGAGCGGCTAGCACCTTTATCATCCAATTTTTTGTGGTCGATTTTTGAAGCCGTCCTGGAGATTTGGTATGTATCCACCTGTTCCATCTGTTCTACAGATAAGGTCCCTTTCTCGATAGAAAACTTCGGTTCAAGGACCTCAAACCGACTCGATACAGAGATCAGCGAGGATGACCTGTGTCGATCAGAGAACTCATCTGAAGACTCCTCAGAGGAGGAACATTTAGAAGCCCTTAAACTCTTCTTTCGGCTGACAGTGTTGCTGCTAACTTTGATGAAATCGGATCTCTTATAAGTGGTCTTAAATTGTTTGCTCGGGGCATTATACCGAACGACCTTTTCAGTCTTGGTGGAGGTTGATCCTTTAGCCGGAGACAGTGCTGGCGATCTTCTTCCTGATGAACAGACGGGTCCACTCGGTGCAGACAGGGGTGTTGATTGGTCAGGCTTCGGGGATAGTAATGGAATTATTTGGGATGCTTTGACCTCCATGTTGCAAATACTTTCGGCAGACATTCAGTCACATACCACTCTGTAGTGACTGTACGGCGTGTGCCCAAGTTCACAGAGGTAAGTTGACCCATCCTGGTGAAGAAAGTGGCCACCATCTTCTTTCCAGAGCTCCTAGTTTTTAGAGTTTTCGTGGGTGGTTCCCAACCTGGAGAGCACCATACTGATGACTGCCTCTTGGTTTCAGGATCATAATGGTGCACCCATGTTTCATCACCTGTGACGATATTGTAAGTGTCTTTGGACTGTCCTTGGTCACATTTTTCAAGTATAAATTTACACCAATCCAGTCTTGCGTTATTTTTGGTCTCTGTACAGGAATGTGGCACCCAATGAACACATCACTTGGCTAGGCCTAAATAATTATGAACAATGGTTTGTGCTGCAGTCGACCCAATATGTAGGATCCCTTCAGTATCACAAAATGTGAGATGTGGATCCTCTTGGATTGTTTCACTCACAGCATCAACATTTTCTCGGGTCACTGCCATTACGGGTGACGAGGAGGAGGTTCATCGTCAAGAGACTCCTTGCCCCTTGAACATTCACGAAATCAATTTCCAACGTTCGCCCTAGATGAGGCACACTCACCAAAAACACGCACTAGTGAAGAGTGGCATTCTTCTGCATTTAACTTCTTTTTGTAGTCATAATAAGTCATTGATTTTGGCCGATCAGTTTGAGCGTGTGTTTGCACTTCCTATATCAGCCGATGATGAGACTATTGCAGACATGGAAAAGTAGCTACATACCTATCGCACTCGACCCACAGTCTCACAAGGGATTTCATTTACAAGCCCACGGGAACTATCTTCCCCTATTCGAGCCCTTCTCCTTAAGAAATCTCCCGGGCACGACTTGGTTCCTAACATTGTTATCAAGAATCTCACCAAAAAAGCAGTTGTATACTTGTCATCCATCCTCATTGCCTGTCTACGCCTCGGCTCTTTTCCTCGAACCTGGAAGTTTGCCCATATAGCAGTCTTCCATAAGCCCAATAAACCCATAAGCCCAAACCTCCCCGAAAGCAATCGTCCTATAAGTCTGTTGCCGACCCTCTCCAAGCCGTTTGAAAAGTAATTCATGTCCGTCTTCTGTCTTACCTTAATCATAACCATGTTCTTCCGCCTTATCAATTTAGATTTCGTCACAAACATTTCACTACCCATCAGCTTTTACGATTAACTCAGTCAATTGTCCACGGCTTCGAGTTCCATCAGTATACCACGGCGTCTTCCTTGATGTGGCACAGGCATTCGACAGGGTTTGGCATGATGGTTTGCTTCTTAAGCTCTACCGCATCGGTCTTCCTAATTATTTATCACATCTAATCCACAGTTTCCTCTACGACCGCAGCTTTACAGTACGCATTGGTGGAAAGCTTTCATCCCCACGTAATATTACCGCAGGTGTCCCACAGGGTTCTATCCTCGCTCCGACTCTATTTAATATATACATTTCTGATATTCCTGATTTAGCTCCGACTTCTTTAGCTCTTTACGCTGATGACACAGTACTATATTGTTCTCATGTTAATCTCCAGCGCGCACAAGTAGTACAGCTCTCTTTAGATCGCCTAACTCATTGGTTCAGCACTTGGCGGACCTCTTTGAACCCTCAGAAAACCGATGCTAAAATCTTCACTCTTCGCCGATATACTCCGCTTCCTCCGTTGTGTCTCTACAGGAACAATGTCCCTTGGCTCCGCACTACAACTCCCGTTAAATACCTTAGAGTGTTTTTGGACTCTCGACTGACCTGGCGTGCTCATATCGATCGTCTTATATTACTGGCCTCCGGGCGACTTTCAAAACTCTCACCTCTGTTGCATCGCCTTTCCAGCCTCGGCCTACGGACTCTATAAATCAGTCGTTCGCTCAAGTATGGGAGGCCGCACACACATGTCATCTGCGTCATTTTCAGGTCATTAGGACTGTTATCTCTTCACGACTACATTCGCAGGATCGCTCGTCGCTCCTTTTCCACGCTGCAAGAAGTTCCAGGAACTGTGCATTATAACATCGGCGTCCGCACGCGCCAGCCCTCACGCTTGAAGAGGAGACTACCACAGGACCTGCTTCTAAGTGATACATCTGATTCGAGTGATTTTAGTGCTTGATGTCTGTCTTACATCTTCAATATTGACATAATTTCTGAGAGAGTATTATTGGAGTTCTAACTTAATGTAGTTAGGGGGCGGCCTGTTAGCCTACCCCTGAGTGTTATTGTTCTTATTCTACTGTTACCTTCTTTTCACTCTGATCTGTAAAGCATTGTACTGCTGATCGATCAATAAAAAGTTATATATAAAAATAATAAGTCATTGCTCAGAAATCATGGTGCGAAGGGTCCATCTTGCAGTGTCTGACTCACCACTAACTACGTCTTCACTCGCTGTCCACGCATGGCCCTGTGGTGGGGGGACCGCCACATGCATGCTCCAAGGACAAAAGACATCGCTCTTTCCAACTACAATAATGTCATGGTTGTCATTTTATCCGCCTTAGCTCTTCTGAAAACTTTGGCATGGCCCTCGTATCAGATTTCCGGTTCACCGCCCATCTTGATTAATTTCTTTGTTTGAGAGTTTGCTTTGTCTTCGTTAAACGTGTGATCCCAGGACCACCATAGCTTGAGAGTTAACAAAGAAAGAAGAATAAGAATATTGTGAAGACGTAACAGACCTAATCCCTAAACACATTACATTTTTGTGTATTAATTGCTTGGTTCCATTTAATAACTAAAAGCACCCCAAGAGGTAGAATATCTCTGTTGATAAAGCTGTAATGACAATCGCCGGAATATAGACGCTGTTTTCCCCTGCAATTTAATTATTCACAACAGAGAGAGATATACTACAGCTGCAGCAAATTACAACAGACTACCGGAAACAGAGAAAGGTTATCCAAAGAGAGAATATACATTTTAATCTGTACATATTGCTTACAAAGCTTCCCTCTATCCCATTAACTGATGACTCGCTTCAAAGCGTAGCCTTTTTCAACACGTAATGCAGTGCCAAACAAAGCAAGCGTATTTCCTAGATGCATATTAAATATTTATACTAGAATTAATTTTTACTTTATAAACCATGTTAAATGGATAGAGTAAATTAGATAACCGGGGGACTTATATAAAAATATTAAAATATTCTCTCTATATTTTTAGAACGGGAAGGTTACGCTATTTTTTTACAATTTACAAATTTAGGCTACATTTACTTGTCTTTACCTTGTTGCCACCTTGGCTTACAAGACACCCTGGTCTTCTGCTCTGTCAGGTAGCTGTTAACCTCCATGCCTCTTTGTTACTTAATTAGCCCCTTTCCTACCACTCGCCTTCCTTTCTTATATTCTTTAAATACGAGGGTGGATCAAAAAGTAATGCGTCCTATATTTTTCCTTCCATAAGTTATGTGAAAGCTTTGACTTTGGCGCAATGCCTCAAACCCTTTTCTGCAATCCCTTGCAGTAGTAAGTTCCTAACTCAACAGGTGGCAGCACTGCATCCTCTTGCGAAATGACTGACATCGACATACGTATTAGACAGCGCTCTGTGATTGAATTTTTGACTGCGGAAGGTAAAACGCCAATTCGCATTCATGAAAGGCTAAAAAATGTGTATGACGATGCAACGGTGGATGTCAGCACTGTTAGACGATGGGTTCGTCACTGTAACGAAGCTGAAGGGCAAACATCATTGGCAGATGAAAAGCAAAGCGGCAGTGACTCCATGCAACATTCAGCGAGTCGATGACATCATTCGTGGTGATTGCCGGGTAAGAACAGGTGAATTGTGACGCTTTACCTCCCTCAGTAAAGGCAGTGTGATAACGATTATTCAACAACTGGGTTACTCAAAAGTTTGCTCACATTGGGTACCAAGAATGCTAACCGCCCAAATCAAAGAAAAAAGGAAAACAATAGCCTCCGAACACTTGCAACGTGGGTTCATTTTTTAAACCTGACTTGTTATCCCAATTTCTCAATTTCTGCAGTGGTGTAACGTCTGGTGTGTGGTCTTGCATTTTCGTGCAAAAGAAGAACATCCGCCGTAGTTTTTGTTGGACGAAATCGGCGAAGACGTGTTTTCAGCTGTTTAAGAGCTCTGAAGTATTGGACAGAATTTATTGTTAATGGCTGCTCCAAACAATCAATCATAAGCACACCCTATGCTTCCCGAAACGCTGCTGGCATAACTTTCCATGCCTACCGCTGAGTTTAAAAACTTTTTTCTTCGGTGACGTTGTGTGATGCATTCCATTGACTACCTCTTTGATTCAGGTTTAAAAAAATGATCCCACGTTTCCTTTCCAGTAACAATGTTTTCCAGAAACTCCTCTCCCTCCAAGTTGAAGCGCTGCAAGTGTTCGTAGGCTATTTTCCTTATTTCTTTGTTTTTGGCGGTTAACATTCTTGGTACACAACGTGAACAAACTTCTGAGTACCCCAGATGTTGAATAATCGTCATCACACTGCCTTTACTCAGGGAGGTAATGCGACACAATTCACCTGTTGTTACCCGGCGATCACCACGAATGATGTCATCGACTCGCTGATTATTGCATGGAGTCACTATAGTTACCAGCCTGCCGCTTCGCTTTTCAACTGCCAATGGTGTTTGTCCTTCAGCTTCGTTACAGTGACGAACCCATCGTCTAACAGTGCTGACATCCACCGTTGCATCATCATACACATTTTTTAGCCTTTCGTGAATGCGAATTGGCGTTTCACCTTCCGCAGTCAAAAAGTTAATCACAGAACGCTGTCTAATACGAATGTCGATGTCAGCCATTTTGCAAGAGGATGCAGTGCTGCCACCTGTTGACTTAGGAAGTTATTACTGCAGGAGGTTGGAGACGAAGGTTTGAGGAATTGCACCAAATTCAAATTTTTCACATAACTTATTTATTTAAGGGGAAAATAGGAGGCATTACTTTTTGAATCACTCTTGTATACTTAAATTGTATATGAACACTCGGCAATTTGTTCGTAAGGGGCCCTGTTGCCAAAAGTAATAGGCGCATACCGGTGGTAACTCTGTATGTATATCATGGTTTTACGTATATAAATAACAAATTAAATATTGTAAAAACTTTAGAACTTTACCTTCATGTTATTAACCTAGTAAAAGCCTTTTTAAACTCGTCGAAACTAGTAACTCGCTTTCCAGCTCCCTCCGTTTTTCCCTGGACATTTAAATACCGGTGAATGCCTTTTTGTTCCAATGAAGCAGCTTCTCTACAAAATAGAGTCGCTTTTGTTTACGCTACTTGCACCACAAACCTGCAGTCTACTGTTCTATTTTTTTAAAAAACCTACGGTTGTCCTACATTATGTATCGGAGAGTTTTTCTGAAACATATTTTATCCTGCAAATGAATCGTTTTATTTTTATTAGTACAAAAATTACTTGTCCCACTTTGGGTGAACACGTTCACACACCTGTTACCATAAACATTGTGCAGAAGAGGAATATAAAAATGTAATGATGCATAGACTATATTTCAGTTCGAGTTTTAAAAACAACTTTACACATGACAGGACACTTTGATAATAAAATAGTATAGCACTATTCTAAAAAACAGATCAACATTAAATTGGTTTTCAAACTGCGTGGTTGTTTTCGCATATCGTATATCCGTATTCGAGAGCAAGGAATACTGATCGTCTTCAGATATACGGGGATGGATCAAAAAGTAATGCCTCCTATTTTTTTACTTAAGTAAGTTATGTGAAAACTTTGAGTTTGGTGCAATTCCCAAAATCTTCTTCTCCAATCCGCTGCCGCAGTAACTACCTAAGTCAACAGGTGGCAGCACTGCATCCTCTTGCAAAATGGCTGACATCGACATACGTATTAGACAGTGTTCTGTGATTGACTTTTTGACTGCGGAAGGGGAAACGCAATTCGCATACACCAAAGGCTAACAAATGTGTATGGTGATGCAACGGTGGATGTCAGCACTATTAGACGATGGGTTTGTCGCTGTAACGAAGCTGAAGGGCAAACACCATTGACAGATGAAAAGCGAAGCGGCAGTGACTCCATGCAACATTCAGCGAGTCGATGACATCATTCGTGGTGATCGCCGGGTAACAACAGGTGAATTGTGTTGCATTACCTCCCTCAGTAAAGACAGTGTGATAACGATTATTCAACAACTGGGTTACTTAAAAGTTCGTTTACTTTGGGTACCAAGAATGTTAACCGCCCAAAACAAAGAAACGAGGAAAACAATAGCCTCCGAACACTTGCAGCGCTGCAATTTGGAGACAGAGGAGTTTCTGGAAAAAAGTGTTACTGGAGACGAAACGTGGGTTCATTTTTTTGAACTAGAATCAAAGAGGCAGTCTATGAATTGGCATCACATAACGTCACCGAAGAAAAAAATTCAAAACTCAGCGGTCGGCTGGGAAGGTTATGGCGACTGTCTTTTGGAATGCAGAGGGTGTGCTTATGATTGATTTTTTACAGCAAGTATGTACAATAAATTCTGGCCAATACGTCACAACTCTAAAAAAGCTCAAAGCACATCTTCGCCGAGTTCGCCCAACAAAAACTATGGCGGATGTTCTTCTTTTGCATGACAATGCAAGACCACACACCAGCCGTTACACCACTGCAGAAATTGAGAAATTGGGATGGCAATTCTTACCTCACAGCCCTGACCTGGTACTATCAGACTTCCATCTGTTCGGGCCACTGAAGGAAGCTCATCGTGGGATTAATTTTGAAGATGAGGAGGCTGTGGAAACGTCCGTGCGTCAATGGCTTAGGCAGCAAGACCATGTGTTTTACCACACTGGAATACATGCCCTAGTTAAAAGGTGGACCAAAACTGTGGAAAAGGACGGAGATTATATGTAATAGTGACAAATTAATCTTCAATGTTGTAGTTTTCAAGCTAGGTAAATTGAATTCAAATTTCTTGGCAATTATAAGAGGAAAAAATACGAGGCATTACTTTTCGTCCCACCGTTTTATCTTGCCCATTTTTCTTTTACTCTCTGCAAGAACTCACCAATACTTCTTACCTTATTTTCCTCCCTGCCGGTTAACATTTTTTAGCTACTATCCTCTTCCCTAATTTCTCCCATTTTTCCTCCCATACCTTTTTTCTCCACATTGCAACCTCCTTACATTCTTTTATATAGTGTTCTATGCTTTCTTTCCCCCCAAACAATTCACAAAGTACCTTTTCCCTACCTCTTATCCCTCATAGAAATATTGTTCCTGTTCTCATCCAAGCTAACCCTTCTCTCTCTCTTGCCTATTGCAGTAATCTACATATGATTCTGGTTCCCGATTTCTCTTTATTTACTTTTAAAATTGTAATGATTTCATATATTATAGACTTCCCCATATTTCCTGTCCTTCTATATCTTCCACCAGTTTACCCACACCGCTTGTGTTCCTTTCCTCTAACCTCCACATATCTCCCATTATAATAAAATTTTGATATGTGTGTTTAGCCAAAGAAGAAGGTGAAATTATGAAATTATGCATTAGACAGCAAAAAAAGATTACAGAACTCAAATAGTGAGTGCACAGAGATGGGAGGAATTATATAAAAAATAGGAATGGGGATTTATGGAGATTAGAGGAAAGGAATACAAGCGATGTGGGGAAATTAGTAAAATGCCGAATAGAAGATATAGACAGACAGGAAATATGGGGAAGTCTAGAAAATATGAAATCATTACAATTTTACAAGCAATAAAAAGAAATTGGTGACGAGAAGCATATGTAGATTACTGCAATAGGCAAGAGAGAGAAGGGTTAGCTTGGATGAGAACAGGAACAATATTTCCAAGAGGGATAAGACGTAGGGAAAAGGGAATTTGTGAATTTTGTGGGGGAAAAGAAAGCATAGAACACTATGTAACATAATGCGAGTAGGTTGCAATATGGAGAGAAAAGGTTTGGGAAGAAAAATGGTAGAAAGTAAAGAAGAGGATATAAGCTATAAAAATGTTAACGGACAGGGAGGAAAAGAAGGTAAGAAGTATTGGTGAGTTCTTGCAGAAAGTATAAGAAAGGAAGATGAGGAGGAAGAAAGGCACTAATTAAGTAAAAGGAGGTATGCAGTTTAAGAGCTACCTGACAGAGCAGAAGACCAGCGTGTCGTATAAGCCAAGGTAGCAACAAGGTAAAGAGAAGTAAATGTAGCCAAGAGTTGTAAATTGTAAAATTTTGGAATATGCACAGAAAAATATTTATCATATCAAATCATTTTACCTTAATTCCTCTTATCTCTGCCCACCAACTATATGAGTTCCCTAATCGATTTTGTTGTCTCAAGCATAATTTCATAATTTCCACTTCTTTGGCGAAACACCTATACCGAAATGTTATTACTCTTTGCATTATTATTCCATTTATTCTTGTATTTCCTAATTCTACGAAAGGTACTTTGCTAGGTGGTGATCTTGTTAAGCCTAGTAGCTCTTTACAAAACCTTCTGTAGTTTTGGTCCACCGTTTTGTTTACCTCTGTGCCCCCCCCCTCCAGATCTCCACTGCATACAACATTTTGGATTCAACTAGTGCTTTGTACATTCTTTCTAACCTGTTGGTTGTAATTTCTAGCTTATATTTTTGTATACTTATCCCATTCATTGTCGCCCTTCCTTTAGCTTCAATTTTTCTCCTGTATGCTCCCCACTTTCAATTGTTATTCAACCTTACTGCAAAGTATTCAAATTCACTGACCACTTCTACCCTTTTGCCATTTAGTACCCAGTTTTCATCCAATTTTAGTTTAGCTCCCTTCTTGAACATCATAACTTTCGACTTATTTTTGTTTATTTTTATTCCCCACTCTTATCAGAATTCCTTCCAGGTATTCCTTAAATATGCTCAGTTTAAATTAACGTTCGGTTTTTGTTTCCTTCTTAAGAAACAAAACTCGACGTTCAGTTCCTCGCTAGAATGCAACAGCCTACTATGTCTACGTGGTTTCTGACATTACAGTACGCGCACACATAAATGCAATTTTATTCTACTTATAATATTATTACAGGTATACTAGAACGACTACTAGGTCTAATCCAGCTAAATTAGTTCTTTGCGTAGTTTTAGCCATTACGGAGGCACTTAGCTTAATGGAAAACCACTTTTTGCATAGCCTCTTAACACGGAGGTGTAGCCTGTGTAAAAGTCGTGTGTACATTTCCTCTTTCGCATCATCTGCTACAAGAAACGCGCCTAAGAAACTGTACAGTCTTTCGCTCTCCGTACGGTTGCTCTAATCAACTAAATGTCATGTCAGCATGTTGGTAATAGTAGCTCAGTGATCCAGAGCGAGAGATCCGTGGTTCATATCCCGTCTTGGCATTGAATTTTTCACTCTGGCTCTATTCATTCAAGCCTTGGCCTACACACAGCTAGTGTGGAAGAAATAATTACTTCCATCAATTTACCTGAATGACAAGGTGATTTAATTATAAAGCCTGAGACTTAAGTAGAACGGGAGTAGTATTTCTAAGAGGGATAAGAAATAGGGAAAAGGGCATTTGTTAAATGTGTGGGGGGAACATAAACCATAGAACACTATGTAACAGAATGCGAGGAGGCTGCAATATGGAGAAAAAAGGTTTGGAAAGAAAAATGGGAGAAATTAGAGAAGAAGATAGTAGCTATAAAAATGTTAACAAGCAGGGAGGAGAAGAAGGTAAGAAGTATTGGTGAGTTGATGCAGAAAGTAAAGGAAAAATGGGTCAAAAATGTAAAAATGTAAGAAAGGAAGAGGAGGGGGAATAAAGGGACTAATTAAGCAATCAAGGAGATATGGAGGTTAAGAGATACATGGCAGAGCAGAAGACCAGGGTGTCATATAAGCCAAGATAGCAACTGGGTAACGACAAATAAATGTAGCCAAAAGTTGTAAATTGTACAATTTTGGAATATGCACAATAAATATACCATATCATCATATCATATTATAACTTACAGCATAGTAACTCGCCACAAAATGTGTGTGTCCCATAGCATAGTGGTTTACCGGGAAACGTATGAGTGAGTTGGAGAATTTAATGTCATGTCGGCATGTTGCTCATAGGAGCTCAAATGTTTAGAGCAACCGCACGGAGAGCAGGAGTCCGCTATTCAATATAATCTCCGTCATTTACCACGGCTTTGATCCACCTTGTAACTAGGGCATGTATTGCAGAGTGGTAAAACATAGAATCCTGCTTCCTAAACCATTGACGCACGGATGATTTCACAGCCTCCTCATCTTCAAAATTAATCCCACGGTGAGCTTCCTTTAGTGGCCCGAACAGATGGAAGTCTGATGGTGCCAAGTCAGGGCTGTATTGCGGGTGAGGTAAGACTTGTCTTCCCAATTTCTCAATTTCTGTAGTGGTGTAACGTCTGGTGTGTGGTCTTGCATTGTCATGCAAAAGAAGAACATCCGCCATAGTTTTTGTTGGGCGAACACGGCGAAGACATGCTTTCAGCTTTTTAAGAGTTCTGACGTATTGGACAGAATTTATTGTTAATGGTTGCTCCAAACAATCATAAGCACACCCTATGCTTCCCGAAACACTGTTGACATAACTTTCCATGCCGACCGCTGAGTTTAGAATATTATTTTCTTCGGAGACGCTGTGTGATGCATTCCATTGACTACCCCTTTGATTCAGGTTTAAAAAAATGATCCCACGTTTCCTTTCCAGTAACAATGTTTTCCAGAAACTCCTCTCCCTCCAAGTTGAAGCGCTGCAAGTGTTCGGAGGCTATTGTTTTCCTTATTTCTTTGTTTTGGGCGGTTAACATTCTTGGTACCCAACGTGAATAAACTTCTGAGTAACCCAGTTGTTGAATAATCGTCATCACACTGCCTTTACTGAGGGAGGTAATGTGACACAATTCACATGTTGTTACCCGGAGATCACCACGAATGATGTCATCGACTCGCTGATTATTGCATGGAGTCACTGCCGCTTCTCTTTTCATCTGCCAATGGTGTTTGCCCTTCAGCTTCGTTTACGGCGACGAACCCATCGTCTAACAGTGCTGACATCCACCGTTGCATCACCATAGACATTTTTTAGCCTTTAGTGAATGCAAATTGGCGTTTCACCTTCCGCAGTCAAAAATTTAATCACAGAACGCTGTCTAATACGAATGTCGATGTCAGCCATTTTGCAAGAGGATGCAGTGCTGCCACCTGCTGACTTAGGAAGTTACTACTGCAGGGATTTGGAGACGAAGGCTTGAGGAATTGTGCCAAATTCAAAGTTTTTACATAACTTACTTATTTAAGAAAAAATATAGGAGGCATTACTTTTTGACTCATTCTCGTACCTAACCTAAATGGTATATGAACTCTAGGCAACTTGTTCGTAAGGGGCCCTGTTGCCAAAAGTAATAGGCGCATACCGATGGTAAATCTGTATGTATATCGTATTTTTACGTAAATAAATAACAAATCAAGTAATGTTAAAATATAAAAATTTTACCTTCATGTTATTAAACTAGTAAAAGTCTTTTTAAACTCGTCGAAACTAGTAACTCGTTTTCCGGCTCCCTACGTTTTTCCCTGGACATTTAAATACCGGTGAATGCCTTTTGGTTCCAATGAAGCAGCTTCAATACAAAAAGAGTCGCTTTTGTTTACGCTACTTGCACCACAAACCTCCAGTCAATTGTTCTATTTTTTTAAAAAAGAAAACCTACGGTTGTCCTACATTATGTATCGGAGAGTTTTTCTGAAACATATTTTATCCTGCAAATGCATCGTTTTATTTTTATTAGTACAAAAATTACTTGTCCCAGTTTGGGTGAACAAGCTCACACACCTGTTATCATAAACATTGTGCAGAAGAGGAATATAAAAATGTAATGATGCATAGACAATGTTTCAGTTCGAGTTTTAAAAACAACTTTACACATGACAGGACACTTTGATAATAAAATAGTATAGCAATATTCTAAAAAAACAGCTCAACATTAAATTGGTTTTCAAACTGCGTGGTTGTTTTCGCATATCGTATATCCGTATTCGAGAGCAAGGAATACTGGTGGTCTTCAGATATACGAGGATGGATAAAAAAGTAGTGCCTCCTATTTTTTTTTACTTAAATAAGTTATGTGAAAACTTTGAATTTGATGCAATTTCCCAAACCTTCTTCTCCAATCCTCTGCAGTAGTAACTACCTAAGTCAACAGGTGGCAGCACTGCATCCTCTTGCAAAAAGGCTAACATTGACATTAGTATTAGACAGCGTTCTGTGATTAAATTTTTGACTGCGGAAGGTTAAACGCCAATTCGCATTCATGAAAGGCTAAAACATATGTATGGTGATGCAACGGTGGATGTCAGCACTGTTAGACGATGGGTTTGTCGCTGTAACGAAGCTGAAGGGCAAACACCATTGGCAGATGAAAAGCGAAGTGGCAATGACTCCATGCAACATTCAGCGAGTCAATGACATCATTCTTGATGATCGCCGAGTAACAACAGGTGAATTCTGTCGCATTACCTCGCTCAGTAAAGGCAGTGTGATGACGATTATTCAACCACTGGGTTACTCAAAAGTTTGTTCATGTTGGGTACCAAGAATGTTAACCGCCCAAAACAAAGAAATAAGAAAAACAATAGGCTCCGAACACTTGTAGCGCTACAATTTGGAGAGAGAAGAGTTTATGGAAAAAATTGTTACCGGAGACGAAACGTGGGTTCATTTATTTAAACCTGAATCAAAGAGGTAGTTAATGTAATGGCATCACATAACGTCACCGAAGAAAAAAAATTCAAAACTCAGCGGTCGGATGGGAAAGTTATGGCGACAGTGTTTTGGTATGCAGAGGGTGTGCTTATGATTGATTTTTTGGAGCACGGATGCACAATAAATTCTGGCCAATACGTCACAACTCTCAAAAAGCTCAAAGCACCTCTTTGCCGAGTTCGCCCAATAAAAACTATGGCGAATGTTCTTCTTTTGCACGACAATGCAAGACCACACACCAGCCGTTACACCACTGCAGAAATTGAGAAATTGGGATGGCTGATCTTACCTCAGCCCCCTTCCCCAAACAGCCCTGACCTGGTACCATCAGACTTTCATCTGTTCGGGCCAATAAAGGAAGCTCACCGTGGGATTCATTTTGAAGATGAGGAGGCTGTGAAAACGTCCGTGCGTCAATGGCTTAGGAAGCAAGACCGTGTGTTTTACCACACTGGAATACATGCTCTAGTTAAAAGGTGGACCAAAACTGTGGAAATGGATGGAGATTATATTGAATAGTGACAAATTAATGGTGAATGCTGTAGTTTTCAAGCTATGTAAATTGGATTCAATTTCCTTGGCAGTTGAAAGAGAAAAAGCATAGGAGGCGTTACTTTTTGACCCAGGCTTCTATGTATGTTAAATGTATCTGTGAGGGTAGATATTAAAAACTTCATAAATCGAATTTAAGTATCGTAGATTCAGGATATTTCTACCTAGATCATCAGAAAGTAAATTTATGTCTGATTTTAAGACCTGATTATAATATATAATTATTTATATGATAGAAATTAATACCCATGAGCTTAAGATACACCTATCAACCTTGGCATGGCTAAAGGTGTGACACGAATTTATATCCATTTCGCTCTTGTGCTAGCTCTAATGTAAGAAGAACTATGACTCTTTATAAAGTAAACAAAATAATTCGGAATTAAGTGACTTTGTAGAACACTTCCAGAAAGCTTTATTGTACATTAAATGGTCACTCATTTTGTTCAGAAGTCTGTTTATCGTGCTTGAGATTGTGTACTGAAACATAACTCTACGACATGGACTTCCACAATTACTTCCCTCGTTACTATTTATCCCCATGCCAGGAGTTTGTAACCGCTACATCGAGAGCAACATATATATATTGTGACTTTGTGGGTTCGTGAAATGACAAGTCCAATTTCACCACTCAACAATGTCCTTTATTTCTACCGACTTACAGTTTAACACTTGCCAATTACACAAGATTGCGTACTGCACACAGTTACAATTTACCCGTCCGTCCGTTACAATTTCACTTGTCCTCGCGATTACCTAAACTCCGATGCACATACCAGTTACGTACAGTCTTCCGTTGCACAATCCTTTCGTTCATTAACACGTCACTGACGAACACTGCCTTCTTACACCAAGAACTGTCCTCACTCACACACTAACCAACTGACTCCCTGACTGACTAGCTGCAGCCCTTTTTATAAGCATCTCGCCGTCTTCTAGACGTTTCCAGATGATGAAAGATCCCGTAATTTCTGGAACCAGGTGGAAGAGAAACAGACCGCCAATTATGTTTCTTTCCCCAGTCGTCCCTGTCACCACTATAAGACAAACGAGGGGAGGGCGTAGCTAACATTGACCTCCCCCGTCTTCCGCTCGCAGCTGCTTTACAGGGTGTTCCAACGGTCGCGTTACAATATGTATAATTTTATTCTTATATTACTAATTTTATACACATTATGCACTTTTGAAGACTAATTCCTTCTATAGTGGTCCGAGACACCTTATATTATTTTAACGGCAAGTAATTTAAAGTGATTTTGATGGTATTAAACCTGCAGGGAAAATTTTGATGTTTGTGTAAGCTAAGCGCGGAAGAATCGGATAATTATTTAGAACATATGAGCTGAATCTTTCCTGGCGGCGTATATGTTCTAGACGTTCTCGGGCTTCGAGCCAGGTAACCAGATGTTGAGTGTATATATATATGGGTCACCCCAGCCCTAAGTCATTCAACATCCTGAAGATGGGAGAGATGTACGCTCCCGAAACGTCGATGTCTCAACATCTGCTTACCTGGCTCGAAGCCCGAGAACGTATAGAACATATTTAGAACATTTTTCACAAAACCCTATTCATGACGTTAGTATGAAAGCTTCTACCTTATATTAAAGTACGCAAATTCTATATTACATTAAATGCTAAGTCTTTTAGTGAATCATTATTTTATATCACTGCTTTCATTTTTATTCCAAACGGAAACTAATCCTAAACGCCTGTTATTGGAGAATGAATAGGATTGGCAGGCGATTGGAAATTTCAGTATATAATGCAACCATGAGAAAGAATAACACATTTCTACACCTGTATATTCATCTCTTTGTGCATCTCACACAGTTTCCACATATGAATTTCTTTTTGCTCACAGTGGCCACAAAGATTTCGTGGTACCATTCACTATTTTTCTGTGCTCATTTGTGCATCATTTCACCCACTTCATTCATCGTCCGATATGACTTAACTTTGTAGAATGTAAATACAAAATAAATAAATACAACATTTTAATTTCCCGCCTTAACTTATTCCACTTCGCGTGTTCTTGTAGCGTTATTTATTTTTCCACGTTTGCCGCATTGATTAAGTAACCATCACAACAACAAGGAGGATAATGGAAGAAATAAATAGTGTATTTTCTTATTGTAAAATTTTCTGGAGCAATTTCAATGTACATTCCTTATAAATCTACCTTAAATAAGCTTAAAAAATGCCAGAAATGGAACAATGAATAAATACTTTCCCGAAAAATAAGCTGGATTTCTCACTTAGACTGACAAAACACAATCGTATTACACAGTCAATTGTCTCAGGTAGTTAACTTCTTCGTTCTAAAAAAAACAAAACGCTACCGTCCCATACGTAGCACACTTTGAAAAACCAATTCAATTCGCCCGAATATCAGAATCATCCGTGCTGAGGTTGCATAATTACAGAGTTATGCTTGCTGTATTCATAATGGTTGTCTTTTTATGTTCAATATTCATATATAATGTTTACGCATATATTCAACTAAATATACATTTTCTTGAGGTATTCAGTGTTTACGGTCCAATGCAATTCATCATGGAGTAAGCGACAGTGCATTCTTTAAGGCCGTAGATAATTGGAGACAACAAATCGGCCGCAAAGTGGAAGATGTTATCATATGGAATGTAACGGACGCTGGTCGGGTCACTCCCGCGTCACTGGATCCCAGAGATCACTGCATCAGTAAGGGGCCCTTTCTTGTGCGTGCCATGCCTCAACCTGATTTTGCAGGCCCTCTGTGATCGGTACTCCTCCACGTACATGGTACAGAAAATAAAAATCACAAACCTGATATTTTAGGGATGATAATTTAAACTAGAAACACAAGGAAGTTATTTTCCGTACTAAACTAAGCGGCAAGTTTTCCACCACGGTTCATTCCCAATCGCCTTGTTACCGCATGCAATGAGATCCAGTTTCGATTAGTTTATAGGCGCAAGATTACATGAATCACAGAATGGAAGCTTTCGTGAGTAAAATTTCCTTCGCAAAATTTTAAGTTAGTTGGTGTGAACCTAACCTTCTGCACTCCAAGCAAGCACGGAATTACGTGATATCGGGCCATAACTTGCAAAATCGTGCAGCGGTCAATTAGTTATTCCAGCAAAAATATCAAGATGGTAACTACTGCATACAAACCAGTGAGGCCACAGCTGTAGAGATATCATCCTCAAAAGTACTCTTACTTTAGCGTAAAAGAGAAAGTTGAAGAAGAAAGGCGAGGACTTCCTTTGAAATATCTCATCTGCTTTCACATGACTTTTGTTATTTAAGTTATTGACTTACAATATTATTAATTTCATAAAGAAATGCTCATGCGATGGAAGACTGTAGTAAATAATGTCCGAGTTGTCAAACCAAAGCACATTTTAATAAATGCGAGTCAAAGTTCCTTTTGGGGTAGATAAGTTATTAACAATGCAAATTATGTATTGAGAAAACACAAGTTATACATAAATATAATTAAGGTAATTAAATGTTTCGGTGAATTGGCCTTTATATTTTTACTTTTTAAATTTTACGTCATCTAATATTATATCTTTGGTTAAAGGCATTGCAAAATGTCATAAATGACTGAAAAATAAACAAAGAGTGCTTAGAAATTGTTGTATACCAGACCGATTCTTGACATAAATGTCCTCGCCTTAGGGAATTTAGTGCAAGTTTTATGGTAATGTTTACCATATTCAAGAGTAACTTTACGCCAGTGGATAACATGATGGTCGATTTCCGCTCCCCGTCCTTCAGGTCACTGGATATGACAACTGATTTTCAATACGTCTTTTAAGTCCGCAGAGGTGTAGGACTCTGCTCTAGGAGAAGTTGCCTAATCAACAAGGCGTTCTGAATGGATAACCCTTAACGGCATAAATACGAGTATTTAAATTAGGTTATATTTATGGAGGATTTTGTTTGCTACGGTTTTAAGTGTCTCACTCCATACTGGACCGCAATTTAATTTATTTATTTTAATTAATATGATGTAACATCCAGTCATATCAGATGATGAACGAAAACGGTGAAGTTACGTTCAAATCAGCCCGGTACTATAGAGCTTATAGTTACCAGACATTCATCCTTCAGTATAAGGGAAAATCTCTAACGGTAAGTCACATCGGACGATGAATACAATGATGTTCAAATGAGTACGGGATACATAGTGCTTAGATTTACCAGACATTCATCTTTCAGAATAACAGAAAACCTCAAACGTTAAGTCATATCGGATGATGAATGAAATGTCGTTCAAATGAATACAGGGTACATAGAGCTTAGAGTTACCAGACATTCATCTTTCAGGATAAGGGAAAATCTCCAACGTTAAGTCATATCGGACGATGAATGAAATGATGTTCAAATGAGTACAGAGTACATAGAGCTTAGAGTTACCAGGCATTCATCTTTCAGAATAAGAGAAAACCTCCAACGTTAAATCATGTCATACGATGAATGAAATGATGTTCAAATGAGTACAGGGTACATAGAGCTTAGAGCTACCAAACATTCATCTTTCAGGATAAGAGAAAACCTCCAACGTTAAGTCATATCGGACGATGAATGAAATGATGTTTAAATAACTACAGGGTCCTTAGAGCTTAGAATTGCTGAACATTAATATTTCAGGGTTAAGGAAAATCTTTCAAGTCATATCGACGATGAAGGAAAAGATGTGCAAATGAGCCCAGGGTCCATAGAGATGGGACTTACCAGACATTCATCTTCCAGTATATGGGAAAACCTGCAACATTGTCATATCGGACGAAGAATGAAATGATGTTCAAATGAGTACAGTGTACATAGAGCTTAGAAATACCAGACATTCATCTTTCAAGATAAGAGAAAACCTCCAACTTTAAGTTATATCGGACGATGAATGAAATGATGTTTAAATGAGTACAGGATACATAGAGTTTGGAGTTACCAGACATTCATGTTTCAGTATAAGAGAAAACCTCCAACGTTAAGTCATATCGGACGAGTGATGAAATGATGTTTAAATGAGTACAGGGTACATAAGGCTTAGAGCTACGAAACATACATGTTTCTTGATAATGTAAAACTACGAGAAAGGTAACTTATTCAGATAACTTTGCTCAGCACAAGGTTTGAACCCGGGACATGTTGAACTGAGTTAGGTACTTTACCTCCTATGCTTTAGAGATTGAAAAAAAAAAAAAAAAAAAAATTTGCAAGGTAAAACTATGGGTTTAAATTTCTGATATACAGGGCAACTCTGTGACCTATCTGCCGGATTTCAGTTTTTTCCGCCATCATGCCACAAAATGACATACTTTAACCATTTCGATGATTTTTGGTGTAATCTATTTCGCCAACGGGGGATATACCTAAGGCCTCAGCGAAACTATCAGATAGAAAAGCAGGCAGGAAACCTCCGGTCTAAGAAGCTACTACTAGGAGCTGCATAAACAATGTCACTAGTTGTAGAAGTTAGACCTAAAATAGTCAAACTTTATAATGGAATCGCTTATAAGACCAAATGCAGCAACGGCCAAAACGACTAGAGAAACAGAAATATAAAACAGTCAAATCAAACACGGCTGAGGGTAATAAAATGCAACAGACGCTCTGCAGCACACGAACTTCTGTCGGTACCTGAGCGAGGCAAACACAGAGAGGTATGTAACTGAGCTAAAAACTGGCACCGGATTAAAACACGGTGCACAGTCAAAGGCTCCTCACAATGAACACATACCGGAACTGGGTCCTTTCTCCCTTGGACTGATAACCTTCCTGGTTACGCTCCCTGATCCATAGGTCCTCTATTTCTCTCCAGGCGCTCACTTGTTATTTCTCCATGCCGGCAGAGTAAACAAAGAAACACAAAGAACAGAATTGTTCCGCTCAAAGCAAACAAAAGTAACAGAGATATTTGATAGCTCCCTTTAAAATAGCTATTGGACTCTGTTGGCAGAGTTTACTTCCTTTAACTGCTTTCTACTCAAGAATTAGCCTTTATAACTATATTTTCCTTATATACGCAATACAAATGAATATATAGAAATTCAATATGAGAAAAATATAATTTGAAAATATCTACAAGCAAAACTGATGTTACAGCTCATGGAGGTAAATACATTGTATCAGAGATCATTATACGCAAAATATGAAGTTACATTTTCTTGGTAGTGTTCCCTGGACGGTAATTAAATGCCAGGATCTACTCCTATTAGTCCTGGACCCGTAGGAACAGAACCCGGACCGCTCGCGTTTTTTAACCGTACCTATTTTATAAACTGCCCCCCCTCCATCCGCTGCACATTGCAGACGCGACGGAAGTGGATACGCCACTTACGCGCCGGTCCTTAATGACCCGGCTACCAAATAACCTTGGTAGGGCCGCGGTGATCTAGCACTCCAGCTACTAGCTCTGCAGGCGGGTACCCGGGACTTATGAGACAAACCTCTACTCCCTCCGGGTGGCCGGAGCCTGGCCTGAGGTACCCAAGTTCCCGTGGGTGGCGGGAACACACTGCCCTCTCGAGACCAACCCAATAGGAAGAGCTCCCAGAGGGAGGGGCTCGAATGTTCGGCCTGAGGTTCCTCTAGTAACGTCAGAGGTACCACGAGTGCTAAGGTTGCCGGCCCTCGTAGCCGGGTATGTCTCTAGCGTTCCAGCACGTAGAGGGTCGCGGGTTCGAGTCCCGCCCTGGGCATGGGTGTTTATGTATATAGTGTATGTGTGTGAAACTGCAGAAAACCAATAGGTGATTAAACGGAAACAACAAAAACTGTTAAATAAGGAAAAGAAAAATATATATCTATACACATAGATATATATTTTAAAAAAAAGGTACGCGGCGCCCGCACCTTGGCAGCTGAAAGGTACGAATCCCCTCCCCTACGGGACCCTGAACGGTAAGGCGAATACTGGAGTGGTGCGTCTTACAGCACAGCTCTTCTCTCTCCCATTCCATTTCATTTTGTCTCCCTCTTTTGTGGCCGCGCCGTGGCTCAGTGGTTAGACCGCTTGGCTCTCACCAAGGCGGCCCGGGTTCGTTCCCAGGCGACCGCAAAGTGAGATTTGCGGACAACACGGCGCTGGTACGGGTTTTCTCAGGGATCTCCGGTTTCCCACGCCATCTCATTTCACAGGTGCTCCATCTTCATTTCATGTATCATCAGTGCCACCGCCTGCGGTGCCTATGTAGTAAACGCGGGATTTAAACACTATACACACATACACACACACTCCCTCTTTTGTGTTAAAGAAACCCAGGGAAGTCAGTATCTCTGTCGTTTAGCTCGTCTGTTTCTTCCCCCAAAGAACATACAACAAAAACAAATGGTCGTAAACCGAATAAGGGTTACTATGTGTAATTTTTGCAATTTATAATTTATTTCTCATGTTTCCTTTTACATCATCAAGTGTAAATACAACATCAATCCAGGAATCAGTGGGCCGCTTCAACACGTTGCCGTTTATGGTCTTCGGTGAGCATTTTAGGGACCCACTTCGCACACACCTTGCGATAATGCAAATGTTCGGTCAAAATCTTGTCAATCGTAGTCTTACTGACTTCAGGGGTAAGTTCACACAGCTCGCGAACTGTCACACGCCGATCTTTAAGTCTTGCTCCAATTTTGGAATTGTTTCGGCTGAAACCGAAGGCCGACCAGAACGCTGTTCGTCATGGACGTCTGTACGTCCGTCTTTGAACTCTTTGACCCACTCTCGCACGTTTTTGACGTCCATACTCTGTGGCCCATAGACTTCGCATAACTGACGATGAATTTCAGTGGGGGATCACTCAAAATACGGATCATATCACGCAAGTCACACTTGGTGGCGGAAGTGATAGGTAGCTACTCTCAAACAGCTGGCGAACCAAGACTATTGTAGTCCTTATTTTACGGACACGTGTTCTTAAGAAACAAAATTCATAGGTACCTTTGCAAACGTATTGTTTCAAAAATATAGTATTCCATTATATACATTATCTGATTATGACTTTGACTGCATGCTGTATTCAAGACATTCTATTGAACTCCTATGAAACTGCGTAAAGAATTCTCAAGCACCCTTTAGGAAGAAGGTGCATCCAGAACACGTTTGCGATTTGAATTAATGCAACACTTTGCTGCACTGCAGTGCGATATTTTAAAACTAATGTATACTTAGGGAAAACATGCATCGAGGCGGCGATATTTTAATATCGACCCTTTGGTTGCAGCAGAAAACGAGCATTAGGGAGCAAATGTTAGAAAACTCGCTCCATCGAAAGTCGATCGTCACATTTTTGCGGTTGGAGGGCAGCCAACTGTATAAAGCTAAGTATCGACTGCTGCAATAAGGTTGTTTTCTTCCATGTTCTCGAATGAGTTGTTGAACCGTTTTGATACAGTGTGACGTGAATGACAAAGACAGCGAACATTTAAGTGGCGATGGCGTGAACCCAAGCGAAATGCACGGAAAAGCAAGCCACGTTATTGCTAAATCATCTTTTACTTTTCATTTTAAAACCATTTGCTCTCTCAAAGCTTCTTTCACACATGATCTATGTTCCTCACAAAATCAGAGAAAAATATAGAAGTTGTTTGCTGTTTCACCGCCATTATACCAGAGGCTTAAGAAACAATTACTTGGTCATTGATAGTTATTAATAAATATTCAGGGGGCGCAACCTTTCCTTTTCGTGTTCAGGAGCGTAGAGAATATACAGTGCGATTCATATAAACCTGAACCATTTCAATAATCCATGATTTGCGCGGTGTCAGCTTCCAGGATCGATGGTCCCATTTTCTTTGATACGACTGTAGACACTTGATGCAATAACGTTTCTAGGTGCACACAATTCCACGTTGTGGACGCCAATTTGAAGCAACAATATATGTGGCGAACAATGTTCCACTTGACAATACAGTTTGAAGCACTTTTGTTTAGCTCAGGGTAAAACCTTTATTTTTTATGCTGTTCATTAACGACCTACCAAATTGCATTAATCACTCCAAATGTCTCTTGTATGCTGACGATCTAAAATTATACAGGACAATGAGTAATACTGACGATATAATAAAATTACAATCTGATCTGGATAATATCTATAAATGGAGCTTGGAAAACAAACTGCACTTCAATATTAAGAAATGCTCCTTTATGATATATACTAGAAGCAAGCAACACTTAAATTCTAAATATTATTTAAATAGTTCTCCACTTGTAAGAGTATATTCTGTCAGAGACTTAGATGTTACCATGACCCAGAATTTCACTTTTAATAAACACATTATAAATATAACCAATGATTCCTTTAAGAAACTTGGTTTTGTATTAAGGATCTGTAGGGACTTAAAAGATACTCAAGTTATGCTAATTCTCTACAAAAGCCTTGTCCGTAGTAATTTGGAATATGCCTCAATTGTATGGTCACCAATATATAAATGTCACAACAATCAAATAGAGAAGATCCAAAAAAGGTTCCTCAGATACTTACATTACAAAACTCATGGTGCTTTTTACTTATAATCAGAACTTGCCTTATAGTCAACTGCTTAACGAATTCAAAACAGTCTCACTCTCTGATCGTAGAACAATAGCCGAACAATTATTTCTGTACAAACTCATAAACGGCTTGGTATCCACTGAAGAACTGCTTGACAGAATATGTTTTAATGTCAGTTCTGCTAATTTTAGAAATCGTCAGCTCTTTCAATTTAAGACTCCCAAAACAGTATCCCATAAAAATTCTCCCGTTGTTAGGTTGTGTGCGAAATACAATAAACTCTCTACTAAAATAGAGCTGGATTTAAAGTTTAACTTACGAGCAGTTTAAAAAACAATTAAATATGGGAATTATTTGCATGTGATTTTCAGTTGTATTGCATAATGAGTTTAACATTTGCAATTCTAGTCTTATATAGTAGTTTAATATGTTTCATTTTTAGTCTTAGTTTTTTTTAATATTTTATTCCATTATTGCATTCTCTTTCTTTTATATTCAACTTTGATCAATTATTGTTTACTCTGTTGTATCACTTATTTGCTTGATTAGTATACAATTTGCAATGTCTTGTCTTCAATAATAGCTTAATATATATAGTGTATTTTTAGTTTGTCTGTATTCCTTTTTGTATTTCTGTTTTGCATTTAGTCAAACTTGTGTAACTAAATTGCATGTAGCTACTGTAATTGGAGCTTTGCTCTGTTGTAGCACAAATGAAGAAAAAATAAATAAAAATAAATAAAATAAATAAAAATAAAATAAACAATGAGGTTTCTCACAGAGTATGCGTGGATGTGTGTGAGAAGAATATTTAATGACACTGGAATGCCCGTTTCCAACTTATTTATTCACTGCTTCTTTTTTTATAACATCGAAATGAAAGTTTCCGACCAAGGGTTGCCAATCTCTGTTTAGAGTTACTGACGGCAGAATGTTTATTACTCGATAAACTTTATTCGTTATATATATATGAACCGACAAATATCCAAGACAGAACAAGAGGACTGCCCCTAATCGCCCTCACGCCTCAGACTACTCTCATCGGCCTGACGCCGAAGACAGTCTGAATGACCACAACTGCGCGTGTGGGTGTCTATGTAACTTTCACTTTCTGAAAGCCCTCTTCATTCAACCAAAAATCTCTTTGTGGCTGTTTTGTCATGCCATTCTGAATGATCCAAAGAATACCCTTTTCTTACAAGTCAAGTGAGCGCCTTTAGAAAACTGTTAAGGACACTGTTTCTTACATTGCTTTTGTTATAACACTTTCCCCCAACTCAACTGGCCTTGCCCTTGTCGTAACAAAGAACCAACATTCCTTTGACATCCATCATGATTTTTTACTTATGGCAAACCTTAATTTCGGTATCACACTGTATTTATATGGGTATCTTCAGCACTTTTGTGGAGCAGCTTGAGGATACCGAATTGAGAGAAGGTTATTTCCAGCAAGATGGAGCAACGTGCCATACATCTAATGGCACCATGGAACTTGTAACCAGTTTCTCTGATAATCGAATAACCTCAAAGGGTCAGTGGCCCCCAAAGTTCCCTGACCTAACCTAACTGGATTTTTTATTGCGAGAGTATCTAAAAATAATGTACAAGAATAGGCCACGGACAATTGACAATCTCAAGGAATCCATTCGAACCGAAAGAAGTAACATTGTCGAGGATACTCTCCGTAAAACTTCAGAGAATATGGTGAGACGAGTACAAACATGTATAGATGCTGGTGGAGGACACTTCCAACATTTTCTCTGATATGTAAATAGTGTAATGTAATCTCCCAATTTTTTGTTATATTCACCATTTGGCCCTTTGCAGTCCAATGTTTGGACTGTATTTTTGTTTCGGACGTATAACGGTGTATCGAAGTTTCATCTACAGTAATTAATCGAGGCCAAAACTCGGAATTATTGCGTCTAAACTTTGCCAACAGAGCGTTGGAAATGTTCATTTGAATACGTTTTGGCCTAACGTGAGCAAACGGGGCACCCAACTCGCGGATAGCATTCTCATCTCTAAATGTTGATTGAATATGTGACAAACACGTTCTTTTGACATATTCATTGCCTCTTCTATCTTTCTCACTTATATTCGTCGGTCGTCTACCACCACTTGGTGAACTTTGGCGATGTTTTCGTCGGTGGTGGCAGTTTTTGACTTCTCGAACGTTCAACGTCGCATAAGCTTTTACGGCCACTTTTAAATTCAACTTACCAAAATTTGACTGTGGGAAATGATGATGCAGAGTCCCCATACACACAATGCAGCTCATCTTTGATTTGCATAGGCGTATTGATTTTCAAAAACTGATTATTAATGACTCGATTTTGTCCGTTTCTATAAGAACACTCACATCAACTCATTCAAACGCCTGTTACCTAACAAATGAGCGTCCAAAATGGTTCAAACTTTGCTGAGTAGCTGTCAACAGACGAACAGCGAAATTCGCTAGCTTTTGTTTACGACTGCAGCCAACTTCGTGTTGAGGTCGGAAACTTTTCAGACCACCCTCATACTATCGGTTTGTTTACAGCAGGCTGCAGGCTAGTGCAAGCAAAGACTGCTATGATGCATTACGTCGGAAACGGCGGTGCCATGTCATCCACGTATTCGAGACCGTATGAGGTTTAGAAACGTAAAACCAAGTGTATTATCACTAATTGTAGCTCTAATTTTCATTTTTCTGCAATAAGCATACATGTTCCATTTTAAAAAATGCAACTTGGTGTTGGAAGTGTTATTTGCTTACCCTTATAGATTGTGAATACTTTGCTATTGTGTGAGCACCTCACATATGTACATTCCTTGCCAATAGGAATTTTCATATTTTGTTTTATATGGGAGATACTTGAGGTCGTAGAGTAGATAGAGCACCCTGTATAACAAGGGTCTTTCAATGTGGAAACAGGCCAAAGGCTAAATCTTAGCAAGTGGAAGAAGCTGTTTATATTGTACTCTCTACTGACATAAGTCTGTCGCTTTAAGGGTATGTATGACTGAAATTTTCAAATTCTGAACTAATAATGCTAGCTTTTTCAAATTTACACCATAGGTGAAGTATAATGTGAACATGTTACAACCTAAATTTAAACCATTTTTCTCCAGCAGTTTAGAAATTATGATAAATTTTGTATGTTTTTTGTTACGTCACTAAAAAAGTCCCTTGCGACAAAATATTTTGAATTTTGGTCTAATATTTTAACCCTATGTTCATAATACACATAATTTTTGAAATTGCTCTGGGTTTTTCTGTGTCTCCTTTAGTTTAGGTCACAAAAATTTTTTAATTTACAAATATTCTTTTTTGTCTAAAAAACTGTAAGTTTTGTGTTTGAAAATTAAAAATATATGCTTGTATACATTTCACAATAAAACCTAGGGCAATTTCCATTCCCCATGATATTCTGAACATGCGTAGGAAATTTCATGAATGTAGTACAAAAACTGCATCGCAAGGAGCATTTTACAGGAAGAAAAATGCTGAAAATATGAACATTGAGAAAACAGCGATTAAGGATTTGATTGTATAACTCACATTAAAATCCACCAGGCTGATAGGCTGGACCCTCAGATTTCTTTTTCCTCTCCTCTGTTGCTGCTTTTTCCACCTTTTTCTTCTTTAGATGTTGCTTTTCTTCTGCACAACTTCGCTTCTTGCTTTGCAGGATACGAGTCTGATCTCGCTGTACTGAAGTTTTCCTTGCTGAGTCTACTACACGTTCACCTCTGATATTTCGCTGCAGCTCCAATGACTTAAGACTACCCATGTTAAACTCACTGATGCTTTTAATAACAGCAAGATCCAATTTTTGTTTTGATATGAAAACTTCCTTTGGGCACTTATTCCATATGACATGATGCAAAGATTCATTGGCATTCTGTGTTTTTCCTGTTTTGCACCTCTCTAGTATAGTTGTAGAAGCCAGCCGCTGATATATTGGCAACATTTTAGGAAGTATTTTGTCTTCTAAAGCCTTATTTTTCTTTTCTTGACTTGAAAATTTAAGAACGGAAAACAGACAAAGAATGTGGATGTAGGCAAAAGAGGGCGTGACTCTGACAGAGTTTAAGGGCCACCGACATTTAAATAAGCATTTAAAAATGGCGTTCGGAGGCAAATTATGCATTTTTCACATTCGGGAATGTCTAAATTATTTTATAGAATTAAAATAAAAAAGTCGTTATTTTCACGATTTTCATGAAATTTCAGTCATGCATACCCTTAAAGCATACTTAAAAACCATCCGTCCAGGATGGGTTTCAACCTGTGGGCAATGTACCACCCATTAACCAAGAGCCAACCAGACTGGGTTTAAGTGGACTACTACAACGAGTTAAAACACGGAGAATGGGCAAGGCAGAGGGGGCTGTTCTTATTTTTGTTGTCGTTGAGCTTATGGGTGTTTAAGACTCTAATAGACGACCCAGTAAAACGAGCGACAAAACCATGAAGTTCCCCTAAGTGTTGAGAGAAACGAGAAACTTCTCCTGATCAATTCACAAATAGCTCTGAACCCATAGAACATTCGGATCTTGTCAGCGCCAGCTTAAGTAATTAGAAAATTAAATGAAGCTGTAACTGCACAAGCCAGACGTTCTAAGCTCGAAGAAAGATCGATAAAATAACTATTTGGAACCTTCCCATTATAATTAAGAATGTGGTTTGAGTTCGAAGACGCCTTACAAATTAAATAACACGGTAGAGGAATAAAGTTTTAATGATGGTGGGCAGACGGTGTAGTAACTGCCTGTAAAAGCGGCCCATAAAGTAAATTACGACAGTCACTCCAGCCCTGGTGGACTGATAGGGAACTAACTGTATCCAGTCTCTTTGCTACAGCCGCAGGTGTAATAAACTTGACTGCTGGCGGTCTGCCAAATGACTCAGCTTGTAGGACCTTTGAAAATCTGAGGTAAAATAAACACTATAGCCTATACGGTGACCAAGTAGTGACGTATAAATGATTCAGGGTCACGAGCTCTTTTTCGATTAAAGGAAAATACGTTTTGACAATAAATAATTTTGTCTTTTTATGATATTCGTCATTATGCGCAAGTGTAAGCTGGATATAGATGTAAGAAAAGCGGATGAGTTGAAGAAAACTGCGCCAGATTATCGTAATTATGTGGGTCGGCTGACAAGTCGCGAACCTCTCAAAATAAAATCTATATTTCTCAATATAATATACAGAAGGCCAAAAATTGTCACATCGGTGTTATAATTTAGTTAAACCATCTTTGTAGTATGATTTAGTCATCAAAATGGTTGTTTAACGCATCAATGACCTCATTGCTGTGAAATCTTGGTCGTCCAAGAAATATTTTGAGGTTCCAGAGCAAGTGGTAGTCACCGGGTGCTAGATCTAGCGAATAGCATTTATGTTCAAGCAATTCCAACCTTAATTCGTACATTTTCCTATTATAATGACTGAAACGATGGGCCGGAGCTTTGTCTTGAAGGAAGATTTTTTTCTTTGCCAAATGAGGTCTTTTTCTTTTCACCTCATCACTCGCCCGCCTCGGTAGCCTGGTGGTAGTATGTCTGCCTCACGTTCAAGAGGTCCCGAGTTCGAATCTCGGTTAGGATGAGTTACCTGGATAAGGCTTTTTCTGGGGTTTTCCCTTATCCTGAAAGACGAGTGTCGTTTAACTCTAAGCTCTATGGAACCCTGGCTCATTTGAGCATCATTTCAAACATTCCATTCATCGGCCAAAATGACAACGTTGGAGGACGTAAATAACAAAACAAAAAATAAAATAAACTCACACAAACGTTGCAGTAAACTTGCGTAACAGCCACCAGTGATTCTTACACCCTTTTCCAAGTAATGGATGCAAGTAATTCCCTGTGCATCCCAAAAAACACCCGCCATAACTTTGTTATCTGATAACCTTGAGTTTGCCTTCTTTGGAGTTGGCGTAAACCACTGCTTCGACTATAATTTACTTTCTGGAGTGTAGTGATATATCAATGGTAATAAACCATCTCAAAGGTTCACTGATATTTCTTAAGGTAGGGCTTCAAATTCCTAACTGAACTAGTTTTTATTTGTAACTTTTGATCAAATATTGACGGAGGCGGCACCCCTCTTGCTCAGACCTTGCGAAACCCAAAATACTACTTAAAATATTACCTTCACGTTCTTTTGTTATTTACAGCCTCTGATATTTCCTTCCAAACCATTTTCTCTCCACATTGCAACCTCCTCGCATTCTGTTACATAGTGTTCTGTGCTTTCTTTTCCCCCACACAATTCAGAAATTCCCTTTTCCCTACCTTTTATCCCTCTTAGAAATATTGTTCCTGTTCTCATCCAAGCTAACCCTTCTCTCTCTTGCCTATTGCAGTAATCTACATATGCTTCTCGTTACCAATTTATTTTTATCTGTAGTTTTCCTATACTCATGAGATTCGTGCCATTTTTTGTGTGTTTTGTAGTTTACGTCTTTTAACTTTTCTTTGAAGTCAATGGAATGGGTGGAATGATGCTCAAATGGGCCCAGGTTTCATGGAGCTTAGGATTACCCGACATTCGTGTTTAAGGATAAGAGAAAACTCCGGGAAAAAACCTTATCCAGGTAACTCACCCTGACCGATATTCCAATACGGGACCTCTTGAACGTGAGGCAGATTTGCTACCGTCTAGGCTACAGAGGTGGGCCGATTCGTGCCAAGATAATTGTATTCGTTTATACTTTTAATAAAAAATAGAGATTTCAAACAATTCTAAACATTTATTTTCAGGAAAACCATACTTTAGAATGGGCGAACGTCCCAAGGTCTTCCAACAAACTCGTTACACTCTAGAATATTTGAATGCATTTGCTGGAGCCTTCCCTGAAATTCTATAGGCCACAACTATGAAAAATATATTTCTAATTGTGTTTCAGAACGAACGAGAAGCAATTAATGCTGCAAAATTCCTTCAGGAAACATTAACGTTATTCCCAATTTTGTATATGCACTTTGTTACGCTTCCTATTGTGTTTTTCAATTTCAGTTACCATTCCACTTTAATCCCTACACCCAATTACATGGATAAAACAGTGAGGCTTTTATTTTTCCCTTTTATACATTTTAATTGGAAATGCCAACACTTAGTTTAAGTGCTAATTCGGTTAGAAATTGCAGGTATACTTTAACGGACAGAAAAGGAAGACAAATGACTACTGTGTAGGAGAATCTGGAGATGACAAAACACTGATAAGCGTTCTGATTGATTTTGTTTCGATTCTACTTCAGATTAACGCTTTGTGTTGTTTCATTTCATAGTTTATACATGTTTATTTCACTACTCTTTTTCTATAGCACGTTAAGAATTAATGGAGAGTATAGCTAAAAGTAAAAATAGTGAAGCCTGCGGAATAGATAATATTAATTTAGAATTAATTAAATATGCTCCTAAAGATTTAAATGACAGATTACTGTACTTATATAACAAGTGTTGGGAAACAAAAGAAATAACGCAAGAATGGAAGATAGCTAAAGTGATATCAATATTTAAGAAAGGGGAAAGAACAAGACCTGAAAATTATAGAGGGATTAGTTTATTGTGTGCTGCTTACAAAATATGTGCCAAAATAATAAGTACTCGGCTAAACAAAATAACAGATGCAATACTTCTAGAAGAACAAACTGGTTTTAGAAAAGGAAGAAGCACCATTGACAATGTTTTTACTCTTAAAAAAATAATAGAAAACGACGAGAACAAATTTAGAGATGCACTTACTATTTATTGAGTATTATAAAGCGTTTGACAAAGTATCACGAATGAAACTATGGAAAATTTTAAATAATAGAGGCATACCTTTACAACTAATTGAAGTTATAAAAAAAGTGTGTACATTGACACAAAAATAAAAATAAATAAAAGAGAACCAGTAATAGTTAATGGAGGCGTAAGACAAGGTTGTGCTTTATCAACTGCACTTTTTAATTTGTATGTTGACGAAATAGTAAGGGTTTGGTCGAAAAAAGTGAATGGAGGCATTAATGTATCAGGAGATAAATTGAAAACGATGTTGTATGCAGGTGATCATATAATAATGGCCACAAATGAAGATGACCTGCAGAGAATGCTGTATAGTCTAGATAACATTGGTACAGAATATGGAATGAAAATATCAGCAAATAAATCCAAAACCATGGCATTTAAAGGAATTAATCCAGTAAGATCAAAAATAATGTTAGATACATAATAACTGAGCAGAAATAACACTTTAAGTATTTAGGATATAATGTCTCGTACCAAGGGGAAGCTGATATAATAGAGAAAATAAATAAATTTAACTATATAACAGGCACAATAAAAAGAAAATTAAAAAATAAAGCAAGAAAGGACTCTATAATAAAACTATACAAAACAATGGCAATACCAACTCTGATCTATGGATCAGAAACATGGAAACTAAGAAAAAGGAGTAGTACGAGAATACAGTCATCAGAAATGAAATTCATAAGAGCAATAGCTGGATATACCAAAATTAATAAAAAGAAAGTCAGGATATTAGGACAGAATTAAAAGTAGAAGAAATAAACCATACTATTGAAAGAAATAGAAATCAATGGGAAGAACATGTTCAGAGGATGAATAGTAACAGAATACCAAAAATAGCCTTAAACTATAAACCTATAGGAAGATGAAACCAGGGAAGACTGAAGAAGAAATGGGCAGACCAATTTGGAGCCGGAACGGGTTAAACAATCCAAAGCCGTGAGGTAGAAGAAGTGTTAAGATACTGCCGCACACCCAAAAATTCGTCTCGGAGATGATACATTTTAAACTGTCTGAATAAGAAAGAAAACTACACTTTTGGAAAAAGTTGTGTATGTGTGTGTGAGTGTTCTTAGGATGCGAGACGCAGAACCAAGGTCCTTGCTTACTACAAACTACACTTTACAGCAGAAACTTTCGAAGGTTTTAATTACTTTAAAATCACTTTAATGATTCTTATTAAAACATATGTATTTAAGATATATTTTCATGGCAAATGAACCTATAACATCAATTTCCTGTGAATTAACAATCCCCTTATAGAGTCTAGCGCAAACATGATTCGGCAAGAGATGAACGAAAGCTGTCTAATAAATACGGTTCTGGTTAACACCAGGAAATTTATTGTGAAGTGGCGGCATCGCACCAGCCGGTCTGACGACATGATCTAGTGATTGGAGAACGTTGTTTTGCAGCATCGCCAATTGAGCATTTACATATATTCAGGGAGGATTGTGTGAACAGTTCCCATGGAAATGCCAATTTTGGAGGCGATGTCTGCAACTGTCTTTTCCTTTGTCACACGATGTTCTGCCTTCATTGAACTGTCCTAAAAACTTTTCCTAAAGTTAGAGACCCATCACTTTATTACCTACCGTTTCTAAGATTTTCGAAAAGATTATTCAAAGACGTCTCTCTAATTTTTTGACTCACAGTCAGATAATTCCGTCTTTTCAGTTTGGCTTTCTTCCAAAGCATACTACCACTGATCAACTGCACAGAATCATGCAGTCTATCGTAGAAGGTTTCGAAAACAGGCACTGCACTGTAGCAGCATTACTAGATATTGTCCAAGCATTCGATAAGGTGTGGCACATTGGGCTACTATTTAAAGCACATCGCATTGGTCTCCCTTATTTTCCTCTACAGATCATTGCAAGTTTTCTTACTACTAGAATTTTGTGATGCGCATTGCTGGTTTCGCACCCACCCGACGGTCCATTTTAGCAGGTGTACCTGAAGGTTCAGTACTAGCACCATTCCTCTTTAATATATACATTTTTGATTTTCCTGCTATAGCTCCAATTTTCACGGCTTTATATCCTGATGATACTCTTTTATTCTCACTCCGATATCCATCACGCTATTCACGAACTGCAAACTGCCCTGGATCGACTAGCTATTGGTTCTCCAACTGGCGCATTTCCCTTAACACTAACAAGCCAGAGGCTAAGATCTTCTCTTTTATAGAGATCCTCCTTCACTACAGCTGCTCAGGGAACAGCTCTAATAATTACCTACCAGTGTGCCAGTGAAGTACCTTGGGGTGCTACTGGACACTCGACTTACTTGGAACGCCCACAATTGTCGGTCTGTTACACTTGTATCTGCCCGGCTACCAAAAATGTACCCTTTACTCAACAGGCGCACCTAACTTAGCTCTGAATAATCCTTTCTTCTTTGCACATCTCTAGTCCATCCCATTATTTCGTATGCAGCCAGCTCCATTAGGGGGTCGAACCGGTAAGTCTAATCTGCGCCGACTGCAGGCACTGCAAAGCAGGGTGCTCCGTATAGCTAAAAATGCTCCAGGTTCGTCAGAAACCAACAACTTTTTCAGGAGTTTGGTCTCCCATCCGTTTAACAGTACATCCGACGGCTGGTACGATCTTTCTTTTACCATCTCCAGGAGGTCCCTGTAGTTACAATCTCGGCGCTCGCACTCGCCAAGAAACTCGCTTCAAGCGCAGACTGCCACAATATCTCCTCTTGAGTGATCTCTCCAGTACATCCGACGGCTGGTACGACCTTTCTTTTACCAAATCCAGGACGTCCTTGGAGCTGTTACATATAATCTCGGCGCTCGTCAAATAACTCGCCTCAAGAGCAGACTACCACAAGATCTCCTCCTGAGTGTCCTCTCCAGTACATCAGATGGCTGGCACGACCCTTCTTTTACCAACTCCAGGACGTCCTTGGAGCTGTTACCTAAAATATCGGCGCTCGTCAAACAACTCGCCTCAAGCGCAGACTACCACAAGATCTCCCGAGGGACCTCTCCAGTGCATCCGACAGCTGGCACGACCCTTCTTTTACCATCTCCAGGAGGTCCCTGGAGCTGTTACCTGCAATCTCGGCGCACGCACTCGCCAACCAATACGCCTCAAGCGCATACTACCACAAGATCTCCTCCTGAGTGACCTCAACAGTACATCGGACGGCTGGCACGACCTTTCTTTTACCATCTCCAGGATGTTCCTGGAGCTGTTACCTACAATCTCGGCACTCATCAACCAACTCGCCTCAAGCGCAGACTATCGCAAGATCTTCTCCTGAGTGACCTCTCCAGTACATCCGACGGCTGGCATGGCCTTTCTTTTACCATCTCCAAGACGTCCCTGGAGCTGTTACCTACAATGTCGGTGCTCATCAACCAACACGCCCCAAGGACTGACTACCACAAGCTCTCCTCCTGAGTGACCTATCCAGTACATCCGCCGGCTGGCACGACATTTCTTTTACCATCTCCAGGACGTCCCTCGAGCTGCTACTTACCATCACGGTGCTTGTACTCGCGAACTAACTCGCCTCTAGCGCAGACTACTACAAGATATTCTCCTGAGTGACCTCTCCACTACATCAGATGGCTGGCACGACCATCCTTTAGCAACTCCAGGAACTCCCTGAAGCTGTTACCTGCAATCTCGGCGCACGCACTCGCCAACCAATCCGCCTCAAGCGCATACTACCACAAGATCTCCTCCTGAGTGACCTCAACAGTACATCGGACGGCTGGCACGACCTTTCTTTTACCATCTCCAGGATGTTCCTGGAGCTGTTACCTACAATCTCGGCACTCATCAACCAACTCGCCTCAAGCGCAGACTATCGCAATATCTTCTCCTGAGTGACCTCTCCAGTTCATCCGACGGCTGGCATGGCCTTTCTTTTACCATCTCCAAGACGTCCCTGGAGCTGTTACCTACAATGTCGGTGCTCATCAACCAACACGCCCCAAGGACTGACTACCACAAGCTCTCCTCCTGAGTGACCTATCCAGTACATCCGCCGGCTGGCACGACATTTCTTTTACCATCTCCAGGACGTCCCTCGAGCTGCTACTTACCATCACGGTGCTTGTACTCGCGAACTAACTCGCCTCTAGCGCAGACTACTACAAGATATTCTCCTGAGTGACCTCTCCACTACATCAGATGGCTGGCACGACCATCCTTTAGCAACTCCAGGAACTCCCTGAAGCTGTTACCTGCAATCTCGGCGCACGCACTCGCCAACCAATACGCCTCAAGCGCATACTACCACAAGATCTCCTCCTGAGTGACCTCAACAGTACATCGGACGGCTGGCACGACCTTTCTTTTACCATCTCCAGGATGTTCCTGGAGCTGTTACCTACAATCTCGGCACTCATCAACCAACTCGCCTCAAGCGCAGACTATCGCAAGATCTTCTCCTGAGTGACCTCTCCAGTACATCCGACGGCTGGCATGGCCTTTCTTTTACCATCTCCAAGACGTCCCTGGAGCTGTTACCTACAATGTCGGTGCTCATCAACCAACACGCCCCAAGGACTGACTACCACAAGCTCTCCTCCTGAGTGACCTATCCAGTACATCCGCCGGCTGGCACGACATTTCTTTTACCATCTCCAGGACGTCCCTCGAGCTGCTACTTACCATCACGGTGCTTGTACTCGCGAACTAACTCGCCTCTAGCGCAGACTACTACAAGATATTCTCCTGAGTGACCTCTCCACTACATCAGAGGGCTGGCACGACCATCCTTTAGCAACTCCAGGAACTCCCTGAAGCTGTTACCTGCAATCTCGGCGCACGCACTCGCCAACCAATACGCCTCAAGCGCATACTACCACAAGATCTCCTCCTGAGTGACCTCAACAGTACATCGGACGGCTGGCACGACCTTTCTTTTACCATCTCCAGGATGTTCCTGGAGCTGTTACCTACAATCTCGGCACTCATCAACCAACTCGCCTCAAGCGCAGACTATCGCAAGATCTTCTCCTGAGTGACCTCTCCAGTACATCCGACGGCTGGCATGGCCTTTCTTTTACCATCTCCAAGACGTCCCTGGAGCTGTTACCTACAATGTCGGTGCTCATCAACCAACACGCCCCAAGGACTGACTACCACAAGCTCTCCTCCTGAGTGACCTATCCAGTACATCCGCCGGCTGGCACGACATTTCTTTTACCATCTCCAGGACGTCCCTCGAGCTGCTACTTACCATCACGGTGCTTGTACTCGCGAACTAACTCGCCTCTAGCGCAGACTACTACAAGATATTCTCCTGAGTGACCTCTCCACTACATCAGATGGCTGGCACGACCTTCCTTTAGCAACTCCAGGAACTCCCTGAAGCTGTTACCTGCAATCTCGGCGCACGCACTCGCCAACCAATACGCCTCAAGCGCATACTACCAGAAGATATTCTCCTGAGTGACCTCTCCACTACATCAGGCGGCTGGCACGACCTTCCTTTAGCAACTCCAGGAACTCCCTGAAGCTGTTACCTACAATCTCGGCGCTCGCACTCGCCAATCAGCTCGCCTCAAACGCAGACTGCCACAAGATCTCCTCCTGAGTGACCTCTCCAGTACATCCGGCGGCTGGTATAACCTATCTCTTACCATCTCCAGGATGTTCCTGGAGCTGTTACCTACAATCTCTTAGCCCCCAATCGCCAACCAACTTGCCTCAAGCGCAGACTACCACAAGATCTTCTCCTGACTGAGCTCTCCAGTACATCCGACGGCTGGCACGACCTTTCTTTTACCACCTCCAGGACGTCCATGGAGCTGTTACCTACAATCCCGGCGCTCATCAAATAACTCGCCTCAGGCGCAGACTACCACAAGATCTTCTCTTGAGTGATCTCTCCAGTACATCCGACGGCTGGCACGGCCTTTCTTTTGCCATCTCCAGGACGTCCCTGGAGCGGTTACCTACAATGTCGGAGCTCCTCAACCAACACGCCTCAAGGACAGACTACCACAAGATCTCCTCCTGAGTGACCTATCAAGTACATCCGCCGGCTGGCACGACATTTCTTTTACCATCTCCAGGACGTCCCTCGAGCTGTTACTTACCATCACGGTGCTTGTACTCGCGAACTAACTCGCCTCTAGCGCTGACTACTACAAGATATTCTCCAGAGTGACCTCTCCACTACATCAGACGGCTGGCACGACTTTCCTTTTAGCAACTCCAGGAACTCCCTGAAGCTGTTACCTACAATCTCGGCGCTCGCACTCGCCAATCAGTTCGCCTCAAACGCAGACTGACACAAGATCTCTTGAGTGACCTCTCCAGTATATCCGACGGCTGGCACGACCTTTCTTTACCATCTCCAGGACGTTCCTGGAGTTGTTACCTACAATCTCGGCGCTCATCAACCAACTCGCCTCAAGCGCAGACTACCAAAAGATCTCCTCCTCAGTGACCTCTGCAGTACATCCGCCGGATGGCACGAACTTTCTTTTACAATCAACAGGAGGTCCCTGGAGCTGTTACCTACAATCTCGGTGCTCGCACTCACCAAACAACTCGCCTCAAGCGCAGACTACTATAAGCTATTCTCCTGACTGAGCTCTCCAGTACATCCGGCGGCTGGTATGACCTTTCTTTTATCATCTCCAGGACGTCCCTGGAGCTCTTACCTACAATCTCTTCGCCCCCAATCGCCAACCAACTTGCCTCAAGCGCAGACTACCACAAGATCTCCTGACTGAGCTCTCCAGTACATCCGACGGCTGCCATGACCTTTCTTTTACCATCTCCAGGACGTCCCTGGAGCTGTTACCTACAATCCCGGCGCTCTTCAAGTAACTCGCCTCGAGGGCAGACTACCACAAGATCTTCTCCTGAGTGACCTCTCCAGTACATCCGACGGCTGGCACGACCTTTCTTTTACCATCTATAGGACGTCCCTGGAGCTGTTACCTACAATCTCTTCGCCCCCAATCGCCAACCAACTTGCCTCAAGATCTACCACAAGATCTTCTCCTGACTGAGCTCTCCAGTACATCCGACGGCTGGGACGACCTTTCTTTTACCATCTCCAGGACGTACCTGGAGCTGTTACCTACAATCCCGGCGCTCATCAAGTAACTCGCCTCGAGCGCAGACTACCACAAGATCTTTCCTGAGTGACCTCTCCAGTACATCCAACGGCTGGCACGACCTTACTTTTACCATATCCAAGACGTCCCTGAAGCTCTTATCTACGATCTCGGCGCTCGGATTCGTCAACCAACTCGCCTCAAGCGCAGACTGCCACAAAATATTCTCCTGAGTGACCCCTCCAGTACAGACCACCCAGACGAGTGATAACTATCAGACTTAGTGCCCAATTTGTGTTCGTGATCCTGCCATATTTAGTTAGAGGAACCATTCACGACTGCCTCAATTGTTGTGTTTACGTTTACAAACTTTCACAACAGCAAACATCTGTAAAGCATACTTGCTGATCGATGGATGATTAAACAAAACAAAACAATAAAGGAACATTGAACTCTCGCACCCAGGAATGCACATTAGATACCTCCATGGTACCATCACCACATGCCTCACTCAATTGGCGATGAAGTTCTATAGGTATCACACCACGAAAATGGAGAAAAAGAATGATTACACGCTGTTTTTGCAATGAAATCGTCGCTATTTTATGTATCAAAAGCCATTCTAACTCTCGTGGCTGCAAATAGGGTTCTATGTTCTGTACAGTGCTGCCATCTCTGTCGGGCATTCACAAAGAGTCCACGTGTATTTAAAAAACAGCAGAAGTTTCTATTTGGTCCCACTGCTCAACTTGAATCACCTCGTGTAGTGCCTCATGAACCACCTAGAAGAATAAACATTTACCTTGTATAAGGCATCGCTGCTATGTGTCTGG
This sequence comes from Mantis religiosa, assembly GCA_030765055.1. NCBI lineage: Eukaryota > Metazoa > Arthropoda > Insecta > Mantodea > Mantidae > Mantis > Mantis religiosa. The sequence continues at coordinate 189,624,968 of CM060953.1, forward strand.
TAGCTTCAAACACCACGAAACCTAGAAACGTCCCAACAAGAGAAGACAACTAAAAGAAATCTTAAAAAGCTACTCCAGTATTAGCTAATGAAAATGCCAAGCTCAGAAGGGATAGTAAAGGCAATGGAACCAGGGACTTCTCAATGAATGATGTCATATCACTGAGTTGTATATTTCTTAAAAATAAAATATACGCGTATGTTTATCATCACGTCAAAAGCAAAACCTCAGCATAAGAACAATTTATAAATTAAACGCAACAGCTGCTTTCTGAACCAAAGCAACGCTGTATTTGTGGTTCGCTAGAATATAAATCTCCTGATATGGAATATAAATTAATCCGTTTTGAACCAACGTTCCTCGTATTGATATGTTTAATTCCTCATTATCAGGAATAATTGTTAATAACTCTGTGTTGTCGTAGACCCACATCGTAATGCTATGATATGGTTTAGAGATTCCATTATTAATTAGTAACCTTGTTAATATTTACGGATATGTGAGCAGCAAAGGAAAATGTGTTACAAATACATGAGAATGTTAAATAACTCCTTATGATTCAATAATTGAAGGCTAGATATTGTTTAGCAGTTGTTTGAATTTCCTAGAAGACAAAAATGTGATAAATATGGCTTGAAAGGATTGAAAAACGTTATGGAAGAACGTATTTTCTGAAAATGAAGAGAGGATAGAAAATAATGAAGCAAAAATTAAACAGTAGGCATGAGCAAATGTTATGTACCCTGATACCGTCCCTATTAGGCATAACATTGTCATAATAATCCCGAAAGTTTTATTACATGCATAATTAAGGGTGAATAGATACCAGAATATGAATTAAACAAAGTTATAATAAATATAGAGGCTAATGATTAAATATACAAATGCAGATATTAAACAGGCAATCCCGATATATATTATTAAAAGCATGAACCCAACGTGTTAAGGGAGAGAGTAAAACGCATATTTATCCTGACAGGTAGCTTCTTTGTGTTTCTATCCGACAAAGGTGGCATTGTCCAAGGATAGACCCTCGTCGCCAGCCCATACCTTGGTCAGCATTTGATACTTGACGAGAGAATAGACTCTGGAATTTAAGATACACATTTTCAAACATGCTTATGCATTAATTAGCTGGACTGTGGGAAGGAGAAAATCGCCTGGAATGCATACCTCATACACTAGAAATTGCTATTCAATCCAAGAGTAGGGATGCAACACAACCTACAAGGGACAAGCAACAGGTCACATGACCTCTAAAGTGTCCAAAATTCGGCGAAAGGAAGGGGAAACTTGTGCAATGGCGACGTTCGATATTTGCTAGGAAAAACACTCTGTTTCGGCGAGTGAAGGGGGCGACAAGTACTAAAAAGTTCATCAGAGTTCGCGTTCGTGGATGGACGGAGTAACTCACATTAGGTGGTTATCGAACACCCTGTGATAGCGAATGAGAGAAACTGCACACGTTACAACGTCATTAAGATTTCACCAAACTCCGTTTTTTTTAATCCTCCGGAAATACTATGTTGTGCGAAGTAATTCACTACCGACGTTCAGGAACAACGCGTACACAGATACATATAAGTCGTGTCATGCGCACAGCAACGGGAAAATCTCCGATCTCGTAGAGGACTGATTGCATCAATAAACTTGACATTCAAAGGTCGTGGTATCTTCTATGTGATAATACCCACACGCTGTCCGAACGCACCCACCCCTTGGAACTCAAAAGCGAGTACTCATGCAGATCAACCCTGAAAAAACCCGACTTTTGGAAACCTCCCATCCGTAGTCCTCACCTATCACAAATCCTATCTTATGAGGTGTTGAGTGCCGGGAGGGCTCAACGAGGTACTCAACGGGCAAGGACAGCCTCAACCCAAATAAAGAATGAAAATTCACCTGTTTTCTTTAATGAATACATATAAATGTTAAGAGAGTTATTTTAGTTATTTGATGGAAATTAATTTTTTCTTCACAATAGTCTATATAGACTAAGGTTTTTGATAGGATAAACATGAAAAATTCAATGCCATGGCCGGGATTTGAACCACCCATCTCCTGGTTTCCGTCCAGTCGCGCTACCATGGTCAACTTGCCGTGCTGACATTAAATTCTCCATTAGACTCGTATGTTTCCCCCGCAAACTACTAGGGGCTGTCGCTACCCGAGATACACCGTTTGTGGCGACCCACCATCGTAAGTACTTGTGTCCCAGGCTTCATCATTTAACTCTTATTATTTTAGTTTATTGATGGAAATTAATCATTTCTTCACACTAGACGTATATAGACTAAGGTTTTTGATAGATGGAGTCAACATGAAAAATTCAATGCAATGACCTGGATTTGAGCCACGAATCTCATGGATTCCGTCCAGTCTCTCTAACCCAATGAGCTACCATAGCCAACCTGCTGTCATGACATTCAATTCTCCATTTAACTCGTATGCTTCCCCAGTAAACCACTAAGGGCTCTCGTATCCGAGGTACACCGTTTCTGGCGACTTAATTTTGTAAGTCATGGTAGCCCAATGGGTTAGAGCGACGGGACGAATACCAGGAGATCCGTGGCTCAAATCCCGGCCATGGCATTGAATTTTTCATGTTGACTCTATCACAAACCTTAGCCTATATATGACTAGTGTGAAGAAATGATTTATTTCCATCAATTAACCGAAATAATAAGAGTTAAATGATGAAGCCTGGGACTCAAGTGCTTATATGACTTAACGTTGGAGAGGCCGCGCCATGGCTCAGTGGTTAGACCACTTGACTCTCACCAAGGTGGCCCGGGTTCGATCCGAGGTGACCGAAAAGTGAGATTTGTGTTGGACAACACGGCGCTAGGGCGGGTTTTCTCCGGGACCTCCGGTTTCCCCCGCCATCTTATTCCACCGGTGCTCCGCTTTCATCTCGTGTATCATCAGTAGCACCGCCTGCGGTGCCGTATGTAGTAAAAGCGGGCGTTAAATACTACATATTTCATTTCATTAACGTTGGAGGTTTTCCCTTATCCTGAAAGATGATTGTGTGGTGAAACTAAGCTCTCTGTACCTGCACTCATTTGAACATTTCATTCACTGTCCGATATTGACTTAACGTTGGAGGCTTTCCCTTATCCTGAAAGATGAATGTCTAGTTACTCTAAGGTCTATGTACCCTGTACTCATTTGAACATCAATGCATTCATCGTCTGATATGACTTAACGTTGGAGGTTTTCTCTTATCCTGAAAGATGAATGTCTGGTAACTCTGAGCTCTAGGTATTTTCTACTCATTTGAACATCATTTCATTGATCGTCCTTTATGAGAATTTTGGAGGTTTTCCCTTATCCTGAAAGAAGAATGTCTGGTAACTGTAAGTTCTATGTACCCTGTACTCATTTGAACATCATTTCATTCTTCGTCTGATATTACTTAACATTGTAGGTTTTCCCATATCCTGAAAGATTATTTTGTGGTAACTATAAGCTCTACGTAACCTGTATTCATTTGAACATCATTTCATTCATCGTCCGATATGACTAAACGTTGCAGGCTTTCACTTATCCTGAAAGATGAATGTCTGGTAACTCTAAGCTCTATGTACTCTGGACTCAGTATCATTTCATTCACCGTCCGATATGAATTAACGTTGTAGGTTTTCACTTATCCTGAAAGATGAATGTCTGGTAACTCTAAGCTCTATGTACCCTGTACTCATTTGTACATCATTTCATTCATCGTCTGATGTGACTTAACATTGTAGGTTTTCCCTTATCCTGAAAGATTATTTTGTGGTAACTCTAAGCTCTACGTACCCTGTACTCACTTGAACATCATTTCATCCATCGACTGATTTGACTTAACTTTGGAGGTTTCCTCTTATCGTGAAAGATTATTTTGTGGTAACTCTAAACTCTATGTACCCTTTACTCATTTGAACATCATTTCATTCTTCGTCCGATATGATTTAACGTTGGAGGTTTTCCCTTATCCTGAAAGATGAATGTCTGGTAGCTCTAAGTTCTATGTATTCTGGACTCATTTGAACATAATTTCATTCAGCGACCGATATGACATTGCGTTGGATAACCAAGTTGAATATTGTGTTTAAGTAATATACTTAAGGATATTTAACGGTCTTCCTGATCAAATTTAATCATTGTAAGTGTTAGGATTTCAGCAGAAATGCTTCCAATCCATGAAGTTATACATCGGTAAGGCGTGACGCCGTTATACAAGTTTTGCATCGTTGTAGTAAGTACATCGTATTCATCTAGACTTTGTGTACAAGATTAGAGAAAGAAATGAGGCAGTGGCACATAACTTTAGTATAATTTATTATAATCCATATAGTATAGTTTCATTACATTATGAACAGGATTCATCAAACCAGCTGATAGGAATTTGAGGTCGACGCAGAAGGGATACAAAATGTTTTGTTTACACCAAGTCAGATTCTAAGCCTCCATTACTGGACAGCACTTCTGCTGTTATTATCATAACTAATATTATGGTTGGCCTGCTTCTGTGGCTTCCATTTTATGCTCCCCAATATGATTAGAATAGTTAACGCTGGCTTATGAAAATATTTCTCCCCTTTATGAGCAGATTATGTATGATAACCGCATGAAAACCTGTTGTTGACATACGCACTTCTTTCTAAAAGTGTGATTCCAAAACATCGAAGTCTCGTAAACGTCCTAATAGATTCTGAAACTGCGAGATTATCGTTGTTTGAAGCGTCTCCAAAAGCTATTATCAGTGAAAATGGAAAAAGTTCTCTGAAGTCTATATCTGGTTGATTCGAGGTGCCATTGGAGCGGCCCAAATTATTTGTTTTTATTTCACCAAATGGGAACTGTGAGGCCAGTTTTTTTTGAAACGATGCGGTAGAAATCCGTATTTGTTTTAGGAAAAAAGGACATAATACATCAGAGAACCAGCTTCGCTTTTAGTGTTACAGTATGCGCGTGAAAAGAACAGCGATCAGACACCGAGGCCTCATTCGTTTAACTCCATAAACATAGATGACAACTCTGAACCTTGAAATGCTCTATACACTGACATCTAGTGGCTAATACGCTAAGCTTTATCATGTCCACCATATTTCGTTTTGATCAATTTCGAGGTTAATTAGCTAACCAGTTTACAACAATCGTATGTTAGAATTAGAATTTTAGTTCGTCCTTGGCAACATATATATGTTATGAGACCCGTCAAAATGAATAAATACAGTATATACATAAAGTCAAATTGATTAGATACAATATACACAGTAAACAGCTTTTCTATCGTTTCATGTGGTATTTGTATAGACTAATTTACTACAAGAAATATCATAATATAAATATTACAGGTTTGTGAATGTACTATGCTCCCAGTGCTCATTTACATGGTTATAGTTCTAAAAATTCATTAACCGTATAAAAACAATGTGCATGCAAAAATTTCTTAACTTTATTCTTAAAGTGTTTTAATGATGCAGCTTGTTTAAATGAATTTGGAAGTTTATTATATAACATTATCACTTTGTAGTTAAAGCTTCCTTCATAAAGGCTCGTTTGGTGCGCTCTAATTGCCAGTTTATCCGTGTTACGAGTGTGGTACATCAGCACTTACTTGAAAATGATTTATATTTGTATGAACATTTGTGGATGTTATGGCTCTCGAAGGGGGACACATTTATATTCGTCTACCTCCGTATAACTGTGAACTGAATGCAATTAAGCTGGCGTGGGAAGAACTAAGGAATGTTGTGCATGGGTTCCTGCTCACGTGGGCTTGCGGGGGAATGAAATGGCGGATTCGGCAGCCAGGGTGGCAACCATAGACTCTAGTGTAGCAATTACATCTGTGACCGCGGAAGATTTTCGGCTTGTGCGTAGGGCGGCGCTCTCGTGCTGGCGCGATGAGTGAATGTCCACTCTCCGTGACCAGCTCCGAACAGTAATGGAGCTTCCGAATCACTGGGTGACCTCCTGTCGCGTATCGCGGCGGGAGGAAGTTATTTTGGCTCGGTTGTGCATTGGGCACTGTCATTTTAGCCACAGCTTTTTATTAAACCGGACACCGGCTCCAGTTTGCCCGCTCTGCGGTGCGGAACTGTCGGTGCGTCATGTATTTTTAGATTGTTTTAGACCAGCCCGTCTCCGCAGGTCTCTCCAGTGGCCGTCCAGCTTAGCAGAGATACTCGCGGATGACGAGACGGCGGTGGGAAAATTTTTAGCGTTCATTTTATTTGCAAATTTTACGATTTTGGCCCTAAAATTTTGGGTATTTTAATCATTTTATGCCGTCTCTGGCTTTAATGGTGTTAGTTTCTATTATAGTCTTTGCCACACCGTTGTACGTGAGTTTTATCTTTGTTTTTATTTGATTTGGTGCATTTTAGTCTTTTAGTTTTTTGCGTTTTAATTGGTTTTTAAACCCATTGGTTTTTTGAGGGCACTGATGACCCAGTAGTTGAGTGCGCTTAAACACCATCATCTAATTCTGTTACGTAAGAATTGAACAGAGTGAATTGCTACGGAAATAAAGAACAATTTGAATTTCTGCAACTTGGACATTTAATTATACGAACCCATAAAGTCACGATATAGAAACAGCAATGAGTGATAACTACTCCTTGCTACGTACCTTTTAAATTCAAAAATATGAAGCAAAGAAATATAAGAAATAAAATTAGGTAAATAATAGCTGAGTGAATGAACAGAAACTTCGGATTGGTTGAGAATAGCTAATAAAACTCATGAAGTGTTGGAAAAGGGTCGGGTAAAGCCTCAGGCGGCACTTCGTTTGAAATGGCTGAAGGGTGGGCCTTACATTGAATACAGTAAAAACCTGAGCCAGTACTTTATTTCTTTTACTAGATCATATAAAATGTGCTCGACTTCTCGTGAGGCCGGACACGTGTGAACACAAGAAATCTTCTTCCGCTCTCCGAGTTAGTGACACAAAGGGTCGACCACCCTCTGTTGCACGCCAGGATCTCTGACCTTACGACCAACGTGCCACGCTTTCTAAGCTCCTCCTTGCTACATAAAACAGCTGCCTATCTACCATACAACTTCATAAAACAGTAACGCATCTCACCACGTGCAACTTCATAAAAACGAGCATTTTTGTTGCTGGGAATACCAATGTAGCATCTTCACTCAAGGCTATAGTAATATAAACAAGCAACAGTGTACGTTACCCTGAGGCTGTAATTTTACATCCTGGCAAATGAGATGAACATGTGCGTGTTATGTGACAAACATACTTCAACACATCCTCAGTATATGGTTGATTATGACTGTGATACTTTATATAAAGTTTGTTAGGTTAGGACTACTGCAGAAAGACGTCATTGCTGTAGATAGAGGTTTACAAGATAATATTCGAAGACCTTAGAATCGCCACGTTTCGTGAACAGCGAGATTGCAATCACAGAAAACTGATTGAGTTGGAAAACAACAAAATATTTTGCGAATTTCCCAAGGAGTAAAAATCTAGAACCACCACGAGTTCTCATAAACACAAGAGACAACTACCTCTGACGACTTCGCTGTGCTGTAAGTACTTTAAGGCCAGGGCTTTTGTATTTCAGCCAAGGTATTGTCTCATGTTTATGAGAACTCCTATTGGTTTACCAGGAAAAATATGAGTCAGTTGAAGAACTTAATGTCATGCTGGGATGTTGACCATGGTAGCTCAACCATGGTAGCTCAAACGTAAGGAGACTGGACGATGTATGGTTCAAATTCAGCTATGGTATGCCCTACCTTTCTATACTTTGGCCCACACAACACTAGTGTGAAGGATCAACTAATTTCCACTACCTTATTACCAATTTTGTTGTAGGTCCAAGGGCAATATGAGAATACAGTAGCTTTAGTGATAGTCAAATGTTTTAATGCTGGTCACTTGGCGTTGGCTTTGAAATTGTTCCTGTTACATGGCCAAGAGTTAAAAAAGTGAATAACGACTTTCCAATTCAGTCAAGTATAATTACTGAAAAGTTTGAAGACCTGACAAAGAGTTTTTCATTAAAAATGTATGTGTGTGTTTCTGTGTATGTAGTAATTTTGTAATTTGTAATTTTTCTCAATTTTCCATTTACATTATCAAATGGAAATACAAAATCAAGATTACAACTATAAAATCAATACTGGATAACGCCATATGTACCTAAATCCTGAAAATCCTACCATGTTGTTTGCCATTGAATCCCATATACCTAACCCTAGGTTTTTATGTACTGGAGGCCCTCTACTCCTTTGCCATTTCTCCTATCCTAATCTAAATGTTTCTCTTAATTGTTCTTAGCCATCTCTCTTTAACTTTCCCTAAATAATTCCCTATATTTCTTCTGTTCTTTTCCTCTTTTACTGACAAAATTTTTCTAATTACTACTTCGCCCCCCAAATTTTCCCATTTAAGTAGCCAGGCCTGCACTCTCCATATCTTTGTTTGACTACAATATAATATACAATGGAGGTCTGCATTCTCTTCTCCACACAATGGACATTTATCTAGCGCCCTCTCTTGACCTATACCTTTCTGTCCCATTTACGTAGCCAGGCCTGCTCTCTCCATATCTTTGTTTGACTACAACATAATATACAATGGAAGTCTGCATTCTCTTCTCCACACAATGGACATTTATCTAGCTCCCTCTCTTGAACCTATACCTTTCTGTCCCATTTACGTAGCCAGGCCTGCTCTCTCCATATCTTTGTTTGACTACAATATAATATACAATGGAAGTCTGCATTCTCTTCTCCACCCAATGGACATTTATCTAGCGCCCTCTCTTGAACCTATACCTTTCTGTCCCATTTACGTAGCCAGGCCTCCTCTCTCCATATTTTTGTTTGACTACAATATAATATACAATGGAAGTCTGCATTCTCTTCTCCACACAATGGACATTTATCTAACTCCCTCTCTTGACCTATACCTTTCTGTCCCATTTACGTAGCCAGGCGTGCTCTCTACATATCTTTGTTTGACTACAATATAATATACAATGGAAGTCTGCATTCTCTTCTCCACACAATGGACATTTATCTAACTCCCTCTCTTGACCTATACCTTTCTGTCCCATTTCCGTAGCCAGGCGTGCTCTCTACATATCTTTGTTTGAATACAATATAATATACAATGGAAGTCTGCATTCTCTTCTCCACACAATGGACGTTTATCTAGCTCCCTCTCATGACCTATACCTTTCTGTTCCATTTACGTAGCCAGGACTGCTTTCTCCATATTTTTGTTTGATTACAATATAATATACAATGGAAATCTGCATTCTCTTCTCCACACAATGGACATTTATCTAGCTCCCTCTCATGACCTATACCTTTCTGTTCCATTTACGTAGCCAGGCCTCCTCTCTCCATATTTTTGTTTGACTACAATATAATATACAATGGAAGTCCTCATTCTCTTCTCCACACAATGGACATTTATCTAACTCCCTCTCTTGACCTATACCTTTCTGTCCCATTGTCGTAGCCAGGCGTGCTCTCTACATATCTTTGTTTGACTACAATATAATATACAATGGAAATCTGCATTCTCTTCTCCACACAATGGACATTTATCTAGCTCCCTCTCTTGACCTATACCTTTCTGTCCCATTCACGTAGCCAGGCGTGCTCTCTCCATATCTTTGTTGACTACAATATAATATACAATGGAAATCTGCGTTCTCTTCTCCACACAATGGACATTTATCTTGCTCCCTCTCTTGACCTATACCTTTCAAGTTTCTCACTCCTGTTCTCGCCCAAGCAAAACCTTCTCGCCGTAACTTACTACATATATCTATATATCCCTCCCTCCACAAGGTTGTTTTATTCCTCTTTATAACCTCAGTGAGCTTTTGTCACTTGGACTGGCAAAAATGACTTGTCTGTCAATATCTTCTAGTCCTAACTTATATACCCATACTCTGCTTTTATCCAAGAATTACCTACACTCATCTACTTCAACACGTCATTCATTTTATGTGCCCAAGGCTCTCCCCAGTTACTTCTCCTTTGAACATGAAAACATTATTTAATAATATTGTCATCGTCCAAGTTAGTGATTCTATATAAATATTGTCACCCAGTTATCGGAAGGCACGACCGACTGGCAGCTGGGTGGGCGACAGGAGGCATTTAGGCCACCCCTACCCATTTATCTTGTGGCGTTCACTTAGGGGATGGTTGTAACTGCATCCCTAGCCACTGTACCGTCACTTTCCCCTCCCCCTGACGTCTGGAACAATCGCGATGATGTTTCTAACAGCGATCTTCCTATATAAGGGATGCAGTGGATGAGTCATGGAGTCCTTGGCGAGCAGCCGTGAAGAGCGCAGCGCTAGCGAACGGACTGGGAGACTGCGTACGTGTATCAGAGGAGTTTTCAGTTAGCTCTAGGGAGAGTTGTACGTAATTGTGTGTGATACGTGATCCTGCTGTGATTTGTAAGTGAACCAACAGTAATTCGGTTGAAATAAAGAACATTTTGAGTTTGTGCAACTGGACTTTTAATTTCACGAACCCACAGTCACAATATTTCATTGTCCATGACAATATTTTAATTTTAGTAGAATTCCTGCCCAGTTCCAATTATGCCAGTGATGCTATCGGTAGTCTCAATATATATTTACGAAAGGATCTATGCACTCTATCAGTGTCTATCCAAGCCTCATTTCTCTGATCTATGTAACGTTCTATTTTCTACTACTGACGTATAAATCCTCTCTAACCATTTGACATTTGTGTGCCAGTTTGCTGTAACTTGATCTTACCACCCTTATTGCCATTTTACCTTTTGCCACAGACATCTATTTTTATTCTTTTCAGATATAATCTGAACTCAACCTTGTCCCCAAATAATCAGATATCCTTACTACCTTTATTTCTCTTCTATTAACCTCCCATTTCTCATCCTTACTCAACCTGTATCGTTTTTTGGAAGACCATAATCTTAGTTATGTTTTCATTAACTTTCAAACCCCATTTGGTAAAAATTTGTTTACCAGTTATACAAAGGCAATCCAGGTTAACGAGGCCTTTGGGATACATTCCCAGAAAATTCAAGATATACATTTTATTTGTAATAAAAATGTCTCTAAATTGTGGAAAATTCATCAAAATTTTCAAAAACTTTCTATGATGGGGTATATAAGTTGCTTTAATGTTTAGTGTTACCTTTGAGGTATGATAAATTCAAACGATAAACTATTCTGTACTTAGTTATCTTTTTAAATAAAGTTTACATACAAAAAGAGGTAATAGAACAATTAAAATGAACGAGAGAAGAGTGCTTTCATTTCTGCCAGAAAAACGAATTAAAGAGTATAATCATAAAAATAATACCATAATTATAAAGCTACTAAGGCTAACTATAAAAATAAAAGGTTATTAAAAGAATAATAAAACACCATTACACGTTAAACTGTGCCCACTTGGTGGGTGCATCATAAAACTCATCAACAGCAATTGTATTGGGCATATGCAGCGCAACCTAGAGTACTTCCCAACTTTCCAACTGCAATTAAAACATGGCGAACAGCTAGTGGGGCTCGACTATGAGAACAATCTGGAGAGGTTTCCCCCTGTGTTTAAATTACAACCCTCTGTCTGCTTCTGTGGCAGGAAGATTTGCAACTACCAATGTGAAAGTTCTGTCAAAACAAAACTGTAACACAAATATTTTGTTGACCGTATAGCATTTAGCAACATTAGTGTCGCAAATGTTGATTGCGAGGGTGGTCTGTAAAGCTTCCGACCTAATAAAGATAAATCACAGTTTTTTTAAATTTATATTTTTCAGCATAGTCTCCTTGTAACTCAACACACTTCTCCCAGCGATGCTCTCATCTCTGTAACCCGTCCAAATAGTACTCGGCGTTTTTAACCATAGTCTCCTTGTAACTCTACACACTTCTCCCAGCGATGCTCCCATCTCTGTAACCCGTCCAAATAGTACTCGGCGTTTTTCAACATAGTCTCCTTGTAACTCTACACACTTCTCTCAGCGATGCTCTCATCTCTGTAACCCGTCCAAATAGTACTCGGCGTTTTTCAGCATAGTCTCCTTGTAACTCAACACACTTCTCCCAGCGATGCTCCCATCTCTGTAACCCGTCCAAATAGTACTCGGCGTTTTTCAACATAGTCTCCTTGTAACTCTACACACTTCTCTCAGCGATGCTCCCATCTCTGTAACCCGTCCAAATAGTACTCGGCGTTTTTCAACATAGTCTCCTTGTAACTCTACACACTTCTCTCAGCGATGCTCTCATCTCTGTAACCCGTCCAAATAGTACTCGGCGTTTTTCGACATAGTCACCTTGTAACTCTACACACTTCTCTCAGCGATGCTCTCATCTCTGTAACCCGTCCAAATAGTACTCGGCGTTTTTCAACATAGTCTCCTTGTAATTTTGCACACTTCTCCCAGCGATGCTCCCATCTCTGTAACCCGTCCAAATAGTACTCGACGTTTTTCGACATAGTCACCTTGTAACTCTACACACTACTCCCAGCGATGATCCCATCTCTATAACCCGTCCAAATAGTACTCGGCGTTTTTAACCATAGTCTCCTTGTAACTCTACACACTTCTCCCAGCGATGCTCTCATCTCTGTAACCTGTCCAAATAGTACTTGGCGTTTTTCAACATAGTCTCCTTGTAACTCTATACACTTCTCCCAGCGATGTTCTCATCTCTGTAACCCGTCCAAATGGTACTCGGCGTTTTTCAACATAGACTGCTTGTAACTCTACACAATTCTCCCAGCGATGCTCTCATCTCTGTTACCCGTCCAAATGGTACTCGGCGTTTTTCAACATAGTCTTCTTGTAACTCTACACACTTCTACCAGCGATGCTCCCATCTCTGTAACCCGTCCAAATAGTACTCGGCGTTTTTCAACATAGTCTCCTTGTAACTCTACAGACTACTCCCAGCGATGCTCCCATCTCTGTAACCCGTCCAAATAGTACTCGGCGTTTTTCAACATAGTCTCCTTGTAACTCTACACACTTCTCCCAGCGATGACCCCATCTCTATAACCCGTCCAAATAGTACTCGGCGTTTTTAACCATAGTCTCCTTGTAACTCTACACACTTCTCCCAGCGATGCTCGCATCTCTGTAACCCGTCCAAATAGTACTTGGCGTTTTTCAACATAGTCTCCTATTAACTCTACACACTTCTCCCAGCTATGCTCTCATCTCTGTAACCCGTCCAAATAGTACTCTTCGGTTTTCAACATAGTCTCCATGTAACTCTACACACTTCTCCCAGCGAAGCTATCATCTCTGTAACCGTCCAAATAGTACTCGGCGTTTTTCAACATAGTCTCCTTGTAACTCTACACACTTCTCCCAGCGATGAGCCCATCTCTATAACCCGTCCAAATAGTACTCGGCGTTTTTAACCATAGTCTCCTTGTAACTCTACACACTTCTCCCAGCGATGCTCGCATCTCTGTAACCCGTCCAAATAGTACTTGGCGTTTTTCAACATAGTCTCCTATTAACTCTACACACTTCTCCCAGCTATGCTCTCATCTCTGTAACCCGTCCAAATAGTACTCTTCGGTTTTCAACATAGTCTCCTTGTAACTCTACACACTTCTCCCAGCGAAGCTATCATCTCTGTAACCCGTCCAAATAGTACTCGGCGATTTTATCTTCAAAATAATTGTTCACGAAGGTGATTGCCTCTTCATTTGACAAGAATCACTGTCATCCGAGCTCAATTTGCAGATGAGGGAACAAAACCAAGGCGCTTGGGGCTAGATGTGGCGAGTCAAGCAGTTCAAATGTAATTCGTGGATTTTGGCCATTGCAACCGCTGAGGTGTGAGACGGTGCGTTGTCTTTGTGAAACAGGATTATCTTTTTCTGCAAATGTGGTCGTTTTTCCGCAAGTTCTGCCTTCGTCTTGTCAAGAAATGATGCGCAGAATGCTCCTGTAATATTTTTTCCTTTCTGAAGTTAATCAATTAAAATGACTCCATGACTATCCCAAAGAAAAACAGTCGCTATTACTTTCCCAGCAGGCAACATAATTTTCGCTTCTTTGGTTGCCTTTTCTCCCTTTGCAGTCCATTGTTTATACTGCATTTTGGTTTCGGGCGTATCATGGTGAATCCAAGTTTCATCTACAGTAATTAATCGCTGCCAAAACTCGCATTTAATGCGACTAAACTGCAAAATAATTGTTAACAAAGGTGATTGCCTCTTTATTTGACGAAAATCGCTATCCTCCGAGCACTTTTTTCAGATGAGGGAACAAAAGTAAGTTGTTTGAAGTTTTTTTTTAATATTTAGATTAGAGTTTTATTCTGTATGCTTTTGGCTACATTTATTTGTGTTTACCTTGATGCTACCTTGGCTTACATGACACCCTGGTCTTCTGCTCTGCCAGGTAGCCCTTAACCTCCATACCTCCTTGTTACTTAATTAGACGCTTTCTTCCCCCTCATCTTAAATTCTTATATTCTTTACATTTCTGGCCCATTTTTCTTTGACTTTCTACAAGAACTAATCAATACAGCTTACCTTCTTTTCCTCCCTGCCCGTTGACATTTTTATAGCTACTATCCTCCTCTCTAATTTCTACCATTTTTCCTCCCAAACGTTTTTTTCCACATTGCAGCATCCTCGTAATCTGTTACATTGTGTTCTATGATTTCTTTTCCCCCACAAAATTCACAAATTCCGTTTCCCCTACCTTTTATCCCTCTTAGAAATATTGTTCCTTTTCTCATCCAAGCTAACCCTTCTCTCTTGTCTATTGCAGTACTCTACATATGCTTCTCGTCCCCAATTTCTTTTTATTTTCTTGCAAAGTTGTAATGACTTCATAATTTTTAGACTTCCCCATAATTCCTGTCTTTCGATATCTTCTATTCTGCATTTTACTAATTTACCCACATCGCTTGTATTTTTTTTCCTCTAATCTGCATATATCTTACATTTCTATTTTCTTTTCAACAATTCTTTCTATCTCTGCCCACCAACTATTTGAGTTCTTTAATCTTAAAGCGGTCTCGAGCATACTTTTATATTTTCCCCTTCTTCATTTGGCCAAGAAAATAATTTTAATTCATATCACATTAAAGAGGAAATTGTAAATTTATAAGACTCCATAAAGATCTTAAAGCTACATTTTTTGCAATTTCGGTACATAATCTATTCCTGAATTCGGCTACAGTGGCATGGTTTCATACTTCCCAAGGTAGCCGAAAGAAGAATGTGGTAATACATCTTTTTCCATTTATCTACGTCCTACACTGCAAATTACAAGTACTGGCAGCAGATGGACCAAGTCAAACAAATGCGCCTACAAATGTTTCGTACCCGGCTTCCAAAGGTTTGTTCTGTTTAACTGCAAACGAATCGCAAGATAAATAACAGTGGCTTTCGAACTAGTAATTAATTGATGTGACTGTTCAAACATGGGACATCGATAAGCAGAGTCGACCATATATTTTTTGTTTATCTCCACTCGGGAAATAAACTGAATCATTATTTACACGATACAATGTTCTCTATGTACTACCGAATCGGAAATAAAAAGTGTTTTATTTGAATCTACATTCTTCACTGTCTACCTAGTAGGTATTCAATAGATGGAGGAAGTAGGTATTTGCAATTCCATACCGATAAAAAAACCAAAGCTTTTTTAATGTAACCGAAACCAGTAGCAGAGAGCGCGCGTGTTTATAGCTATTCTGACAAACACGACAGAAAATGAAATAAAAGACGAAGTTTACCTTAAAATTCTTAATGTTAACCAACATCGTTTGTCAAATCCTAACGTTCATTCACTTCCTCTTTTGCACAAATACACAATTTCGACACGAGACAGCAGCGACCTCCAAAACCAAAAACACTCACTCGTTAGACAGTAATACGAGTGTGGTCTGACATGTTTCCAACCTCAACATGAAGATGGCAGCACTCGTAAATAAAAGCTAGTGAATTTCGTTTTTCATATGTTGACAGTTACTCACTAAAGTTTCAGCCATTTTGGACGCTCAGTTGTTACGTAACAGTCGTTTGAGTGATTTGATGTGAATGTTTTTATGTAAATGGACCAACTCGAGTATCGAGCTGTTATTAAATATTTGTTTTTGAAAGGCAATAGTCTTAAGCAAATCTAAGATGAGTTGGATTCTGTGTATGGGGACCCTGCAACATCATTTACTACACTTTGTTACGAGGCTACCCGAAAGTCAGCCCGGGAGCGATGGAAAACTCCGGGGTTCCTTTCTTGGGGCAATACCGTGAGTCTAAAAAGCCCCCTCCCCCATCGACAACGTCATGAAGTGGATAAGCCACTTACGCGCGTCAGCCCCCCAGGGAAGACTACCTAATAACCTCAGTGGGGCCACCTGGTTATCTAGCACACCTTCAACTAGCTCTGCAGGTTAGTACCCGGGAACTTTAAGACAACCCTCTACCCCCATCGGACGGCGGATGCCTGGCCGGAGGTACCCGAACTCCCGCGGGTGTCGGACACACTGCCCCCTCGAGTCCAACCCAATCCGTACAAATGCCATTCTGGGAGGTGCTCGAATATTCGGCCCGGGTTCCTCTGGTAACGTCAGAGTTACCATGAGTGCTCGGGGTCTGCGGCTCTGAAGGGGACGGATACCCTCCCCTACGGAGCATTATTTACCACAGTGAAATTTTGGGCAGCAGAATTTAAACGTAGCCGTAGGAGCTTGGGAGGCGATGAACGTTCGGGAGTCCAAAAACTGCAGATATGGACGAATACATCGCCAAAATTCACCAAATGGTGCAGATGACCACGGAATTACAGTGAGAGAGACAGCTGAGGCTATGAACATGTCAAAAGAAGTGTTTGTCACATATTAAATCAACATTTAGACATAAGAAAGCTGTCCGCGCGTTGGTGGCCGCGTTTGCTCACGTTAGACCAAAAACGTGTTCGAATAAACATTTCCAACGTTCTTTTGGCGCGGTTTAGGCGCAATAAGTCCGAGTTTTGGCGCCGATTGATTACTGTACATGAAACTTGGATACACCATTGTACGCCCGAATCAAAAATACAGTCCGAACAGACCAACAGACCAAAGAGTGGGAACCGGCTGGATAAATGATGACTGTATTTTAGGATAGTTATGAAGTTATTTTAATCGATTATCTTCAAAAAGGAAAAAACATTACAGGAGCATACTATGCATCATTGACAAGCTGAAGGCAGAACTTGGAAAACTGCCACATTTGCAGAAAAAGAAAATCCTGTACCAAAAAGACAACGCATCGTCTCACACCTCAGCGGTTGCAGTGGAGAAAATCTACGAATTACGGTTTGAGCTGCTTAACTCACCAGATCTAGCCCCAGGCAACCATTTTTGTTTCCTCATCACACACATATAGACATCGTTCTGTTTTTGTTTGTATATTACTGTACGAAAACGTACTAATCTTTCACTCTTCTAATCGAACAGATAAGACTCGATAAGAGACGATCACAGCGCTTGTCATTTGAAGGACAATACGCCTCAGCGCTCTGTCGAGTAATACAAAAAATAAATGTTCATTCATTTTCTATAAAATGAAAAATATGGCTTCATTTTATAAACATCTCTTACATTATGTCTGGCTCCCAAAATTTAAGCTTAGTGGCCACCCATGATATACATGTACGTAAGTAATCGAGGGAGGAAAGGATTAGCTTGGATGTTACTAGGGGCATTAGAAGAGAAGCGAGGTAATGAATAGCAGCTATGCATTTGTTGCGGGCAAAAGGACAATATTGTTCCCTGCTCAAATGAATTTAAGGAGATAAGAAGGAATTGCGTGTGGTAGACCGTTAATTTCCTACGTATTTACCACAACAACCTGCTTCGTCACAACTTAAAGAGACTTAGTGTTAGGCAACTGTAGGTATCTCTCTGCTGTTCTTCTTCCATTGTCTAGAGATAACTCAAAAACCTTTGATTACGGGGGTCATGGCTTCAAACCCTACGGAGGCTATGTGTCTTTTCTTACTGTGGCTTGGTGCGTTCGTGAATTAAGTCTAGTTTGCACAAATTCAAATCGCTCTTTATTTCAAGTAAAAAATCGTTTTGTACAGCCCTATAAATTGATGGATAGAGTCAACATGAAAAATTCAATGCCATGGCCGGGATTTGAACCACGGATCTACTGGTTTCCGTCCAGTCGCTCTTAACCTTTGAGCTACCATGGCCAACGTGCCTTCCTGACATTAAATTCTCCAGTTGACTCGTATATTTCCCCGGTAGACCACTAGGGGCTCTCGCATCCGAGATACACCGTTCGTGGCGACTTACTATTGTAAGTACTTAAGTCCCAGGCTTCATCATTTAACTCTTATTATTTTAGTTAATTGATGGAAATTAATCATTTCTCCACGCTAGCCGTATATAGGCTAAGATATTTGCATTGAATTTTTCATGTTGACTCTATCCATCAAATATCTTAGCCTATATACGGCTAGCGTGGAGAAATGATTAATTTCCATCAATTAACTAAAATAATAAGAGTTAAATGATGAAGCCTGGGACTTAAGTACTTACAATAGTAAGTCGCCACGAACGGTGTATCTCGGATGCGAGAGCCCCTAGTGGTCTACCGGGGAAATATACGAGTCAACTGGAGAATTTAATGTCAGGAAGGCACGTTGGCCATGGTAGCTCAAAGGTTAAGAGCGACTGGACGGAAACCAGTAGATCCGTGATTCAAATCCCGGCCATGGCATTGAATTTTTCATGTTGACTCTATCCATCAAATATCTTAGCCTATATACGGCTAGCGTGGAGAAATGATTAATTTCCATCAATTAACCTATAAATTGACATTACATAAACGAAGATCGTCTGCCACACATCCACAACCAAAACAATTCACCTTCAAATCACTACACACGCATGACTATCAATTCATGTTCCTCCCCCCCCCCCCCCCCCCGTCTAACTAACCACGGCTGCTTTTATATCTCCAGTCATTGTTGTAGAAATTAGTAGAACGCTCTGCAACAATGAAGAAGGCAAGAGAAAAACAAAACTTCCAGATATCTACCTGTCTCTTTCGTTCTCTTTTTCGGAAGTTTTTATCTTCGCAGCTGCAATATCTGCCTCATTCGCGCGAGCCGACCGCGCCCGCCACAAAATTGCCTCGCGACAGTGCCCAAAAATCCTAAAAGCTTCTTTTGGAAGGAAATACATTCTTCAGACCTAAGTG
Organism: Mantis religiosa; assembly: GCA_030765055.1. NCBI lineage: Eukaryota > Metazoa > Arthropoda > Insecta > Mantodea > Mantidae > Mantis > Mantis religiosa. The sequence goes on from CM060953.1 coordinate 189,644,183, forward strand.
GTAGCAAACATGAAAAGAAATATCTAAGAAAAATTAACCACCATTCACAAACAAAGTAAAATAAGACGCTTAGAACTTCAATTGTTAAAGATTGGATATTAATTGTTCTTTCACACTAGCCGAGTGTAGGACGCAGTATGAAAGGGTAGAGCCACACTGAAAAATACAATGCCATTTCCGGGATTTAAACCACGGATTGCCCGCCTCGGTAGCGTAGTTGGTAGCGTGTCTGCCTCACGTTCAAGAGGTCCCGAGTTCGAATCTCGCTCGGGGTGACGGACCTGAAGAAGCTGTTTGCGGGTTTTTCCCTTATCCTTCAAGACGAATGTCGGGTAACTTTAAGCTACATGGACCCTGAACTAATTTGAGCATCATTTCACCCAATTCATTCACCGTCCGGTATGACTCAACGTTGGAGGACGTAAATTACAAAAAGAGAAAAAGAATAAAAAAAGGCCACGGATTTTGCGGCCTCCGTCCAGCCGCTCCTAACAATTGAACAACTATGGCTAACGTGTCAACATGGCATTAAATTCTCCAACTGACTCGTGTTTCTCCCGGTAAACCACTAGGAGTTCTCATAAACACACGAGACAACTACCTTAGTGGTGACTTACAACGTGTAAGTGTTTAAAGACTCGGGCGTCATAGATAAACGCAAGTAGGTCAATTAATGGTAATTAATTGTTCATTCACACTAGCCATGTGTAGGCTAAAGTTTTATTATTAATTGTTTAATATTGCCGTTTCGTGGGAGAAAAAAAACTCTCTCACATCAACAACCTTGTTGTCAAGGTCACGTCCACGAAAGCCTTATGCCCGGACCTTAAAGTACTTACAAAATAGTAAGTGGCCATTAAGGTAGTTGTCTCATGTGTTTATGAGAACTCCTAGTGGTTTACCGGGAGAAATACGAGTCAGTTGGAGAATTTAATGACATTTTGGCACGTTGGCCATGATAGCTCAATGGTTTTGAGCGGCTGGACGGAGACCAGAAGATCCGTAGTTCAGATCCCAGCTATGGCATTGAATTTTTCAGTCTGGCTGTACTCTTTGATAGTGCGTCCTACACCCGGCTAGCGTGAAAGAACAATTTCTATTAATTGTACCCAACAGTGACCCGAACTATAATGGCCGGACCTTAAAGTACTTACAACATGGTAAGTCGCCACTAAAGTAGTTGTGTCATCTGTTTATGAGAACTCCTAGTGATTTACTGGGAAATACATGACTAAGTGTCATGTTGGCACGTTGGCCATAGAAGCTCAATGGTTTAGAGCGGCAGGACGAAGCCCAGAGGATCCGTTTACCATTTTCTGTAATTTAAATCTTCCAACGTTAAGTCGGACGGGGGAATGAATTGGGCGGAAGAATGCTAAAATGAGTCCACGGTCCATGGAGCTTAGAGTTACCCGACGTTAATCTTGAAGGATAAGGGAAATCCCAGAAAAACCTTAGACAAATTACTCACCCTGACCGAGATGCGAACTCGGGACCTCTTGAGCGTGAGGCAGACACGCTACCGAGGCGGGTAATCCGTGATCAAATCACGGCTATGGCATTGAATTTTTCAGTCTGGCTCTACACTTTCATAGTGCGTCATACACCCGACTAGTGAAAGACCAATTAATTTCCATCTATCTGTCGCTTTCTGTCTCTCGCGCGCGCCGGCCACACCCGCCGCAACAATGCCTTGCAGTAGGGCATAAAAATCCTTTAAAAAGCTTCTTTAGGAAGGAAATAACTTCTTTAGGCCTAAGTAGTAGCAAACATGAAAATAAATCCCTGGGAAAAATTAAGCACCCTTCTCGATCACAACAAAATAGGACGCTTAGAACTTCAATTGTTTAAGACCTCTGCTTCTGTGGTGAGCAAATGGTAACTACGGCACGCTTACGCAGAGACCTTCGCGCTGGCCTACACTATCCTGCTTCTACGCGAGTCGGACAGATTCCAAGTGGTTTCCTCAACATTATTGGCTTTCACTCACTTACATTATTTTATTATTTTTCTTAAATCAGTCCAGCTATATTGGTTGAAGCACCTGAGTGATTTTTCTTTTTCAAGTCTGACAGAACCATCATTCCGAACAACTCTCTATTGAAGGAACAGCGTTTGATTTTCGAGCTCCTTCCCCTGGGGCACTTACCTTCACCACGTTTCACAAGCGTCCTCTACCGGGGCTTTTTATTGACAGTCACTTCTAAATCTACTGTGTTTTGTTTTAGCAAAGATTGCTGAGATTGAGGAAACATCAATATGAAGCCGGAAAAGCCAAGAGTGCAATCTATGAAGTGAAAGAGAAAATTTTGTGGATTTGGGAGTGGGTCTTAAGCAAATACACTGATAAATGGAGGCAAAAACTGTAAAAACTTTAAATTATATCAAACGGCTGTAAAATTACATAAGTATCGTAAATTCAAGATGCTTTTGCAGTGTATATTGTGAAAACTATTTATTATATATGCTTATATAATGCACGCTATAAGTTACCAATAACATGAGGTATTAGAAAGTTATTTATCGCCTCATTAACTGTTTGATTTACTTAGAATCTTTTAAATTCTTCATAACAAATGCAAAAAATTCCGCCCTATATCAAGTTTTCCTTTCGAACTATTTTAAAGCAAACACTTTCAAATTATTACTCTTTAAACCTACACAAAGCTTGATAAACCATAAATTTCAGAATCAATATTTTCAGAACACTTTGCTTTTAAACTAGGGCTGGCAAAACCAAATCAATGACACACTTGTGAGTTATAATCGGATAAACGAGAAAAATTAGTTAATAACAGTTCTTTCTAATATGTAACCATATGAAGGATGTGGCATAGGAAAAAGGAATCCAGTTTAAAATTTAATCTCTCGAAAACTGAAAGAATTATTCTAAATAAATGTAAACCTCTCAATCTTTACGTAAGCAAATATATAAACTAAATGTTCCCTAAATTGGCTGAAAAAGTATATAAATTTATATTTTGAGAGAATTATTCTTTTAAGACACATTTTGGTTGCTGATATTAAATATTTAACCTGGCATTAACCTTAGCAAATGAAAAGCATGAGGCTCAGTAAAAATTCGGATTTGAAATCCTTTCCTCCGAATGACACCGTTTGAACCATCCTTTAGGTTCAAGTTTGTTTCATTACCTGTCTGACGAATGAGTACAATTGTTGTTGGAGGTCGCAGCTCGGTTTAGGGAGATCAGAGAAGACGGGAATATAGTACAGTACAGTCTGAGTATCAAAACACCAGAACATCGTACATAACATGACGTATATTGTATTACCTGTCTGAGGAAGGAGTACAGTAGTTATGGGAGGTCGCTGCTCGGTTTAGAGAGATCAGAAAAGACGGGAATATACTACAGTACAGTCTGACCATCAAAACATCAGAACATCACACGTAACACGACGTATATTGTATTACCTGTCTGACGAATGAGTACAGTTGTTATGGGAGGTCGCTGCTCGGTTTAGAGCGATCAGAGAAGACGGGAATATAGTATAGTACAGTCTGACCATCAAAACATCTGAACATCGTACGTAACACGACGTATATTGTATAACCTGTCTGACGAATGAGTACAGTTGTTAAGGGAGGACGCTGCTCGGTTTAGAGAGATAAGAGAAGATGGGAATATAGTACAGTACAGTCTGACCATCAAAACATCAGAACATCGTACGTAACACGACGTATATTGTATTACCTGTCTGACGAATGAGTACAGTTGTTATGGGAGGTCGCTGCTCGGTTTAGAGCGATCAGAGAAGACAGGAATATAGTACAGTACAGTCTGACCATTAAAACATCAGAACATCGTACGTAACACGACGTATATTGTATTACCTGTCTGACGAATGAGTACAGTTGTTATGGGAGGTCGCTGCTCGGTTTAGAGAGATCAGAGAAGACGGGAATATAGTACAGTACAGTCTGACCATCAAAACATCAGAACATCACACGTAACACGACGTATATTGTATTACCTGTCTGACGAATGAGTACAGTTGTTATGGGAGGTCGCTGCTCGGTTTAGAGCGATCAGAGAAGACGGGAATATAGTATAGTACAGTCTGACCATCAAAACATCTGAACATCGTACGTAACACGACGTATATTGTATAACCTGTCTGACGAATGAGTACAGTTGTTAAGGGAGGACGCTGCTCGGTTTAGAGAGATAAGAGAAGATGGGAATATAGTACAGTACAGTACAGTCTGACCATCAAAACATCAGAACATCGTACGTAACACGACGTATATTGTATTACCTGTCTGACGAATGAGTACAGTTGTTATGGGAGGTCGCTGCTCGGTTTAGAGCGATCAGAGAAGACGGTAATATAGTACAGTACAGTCTGACCATCAAAACATCAGAACATCGTACGTAACACGACGTATATTGTATTACCTGTCTGACGAATGAGTACAGTTGTTATGGGAGGTCGCTGCTCGGTTTAGAGAGATCAGAGAAGACGGGAATATAGTACAGTACAGTCTGACCATCAAAACATCAGAACATCGTACGTAACACGACGTATATTGTATTACCTGTCTGACGAATGAGTACAGTTGTTATGGAAGGTCGCTGCTCGGTTTAGAGCGATCAGAGAAGACGGGAATATAGTACAGTACAGTCTGACCATCAAAACATCAGAACATCGTACGTAACACGACGTATATTGTATTACCTGTCTGACGAATGAGTACAGTTGTTATGGGAGGTCGCTGCTCGGTTTAGAGAGATCAGAGAAGACGGGAATATAGTACAGTACAGTCTGACCATCAAAACATCAGAACATCACACGTAACACGACGTATATTGTATTACCTGTCTGACGAATGAGTACAGTTGTTATGGGAGGTCGCTGCTCGGTTTAGAGAGATCAGAGAAGACGGAAATATAGTACAGTACAGTCTGACCATCAAAACATCAGAACATCGTACGTAACACGACGTATATTTTTGTACTTGTTAAATCAATATCCCGTTTCGTTAAGTATTCTCCAAAATGTGTCCTTCTACCTTCAAAAGGGATATTTTCTTTAACAACAGTCTTAAGTTTACGTACTGTAGGAATTTCTCTTCTTTGTTCGTAAAATTCGAGAAAAGTTCTGTACGAAACATCTTTTTTCAAACTTGTGAAGTTTGAACCTTTCTGGATGTGGACGGTGGTGAAAATGTTTGGTACCATACATTTTGAAATTTCTACCCCTTTTTACTATAGTTTGATCCATTTAAACCTGAAGCATTTCAGTAATTTCCCTTTGAAGGCTCGTAAGATGTAGACATTTCTTTTGACGAACTCAGTGGCTCTGGTAGATTTGATGAATAGTTTGGAGTATGGTGCCCGGTGTCAGCTTCGAGGTCGTTGGTACCATTTTCTTTGATACGACTGTAGACATTGAAGTTTACATGGGTGTCTTCAGGACAGATGGTGTAACGTGCCATATATGTAATGGCATCAGGGAACTTGTAACCAGCTGGCCACATGTCTCTGGCAGATTGAGCCAAGGGCTGGTGGACCGTCAATGACAGACGATACTCTCACAGTGAAGAAGGTTGTAACCGCAGTATCAGACAGCGATTAGGAGGTGGCGAATTAATCGAAATCACGAGAATTAAAAAAGAAGATAAATTAATAAAAAATGCTTTGCTAAACTAATATAAAATATTGTTATATTAATATGAAATTAGAATGAAATTAGAGTAATGATTAAAATAGCGGTTTAATTAAGAATAAGATGGGAAGAATATAATTTAAGACAACTAACATGCTAGAATCCATGTAAGGGAGAGAAAATATTTCTGTAAAATCTGAACACAAGTCGGGGAGACAGGAAGAGGTGACCGTTAGCCTCTTTGTTTAAGGAAAGGTTCAATGTCTGAGAACTATAGCCAGGAATGTGTAGGAACAATAAGGTTTTCAAAATGCGGTCAAGCGTAAGACCTAAAAGGATATACTTTGCTGAGGTGATAACGATGTATACCGTTACAAAGAGCCCAGGTTAGGCGTATCCCAACTCACGGTGGGATGTAACGTCAATGAGTTCGATGAGTTTTGCTAACCAATAAAGAAAAATCGAAATAAAATGAGAAACCAATAATAATGTAAGATTTGAGAAATGGGAGAAGGGTGAGTTATTTTGGTCATGTGATAAGAGTTAGAGTGGGGATCAGAATAAGGTACGAACTGAATCGCAGAGTAGACGAAAAATCACTTCAACAGTCATACTACGAGGGGAAAGACGTGTTAGTGCGCGTGAAGAAGAAGTAGTAAAGATTTCTAAGTCCGAAATGTAGGGAAGTCAAGAATAACGCAACCAGCGTAAGAGAAGCAGCAGAAGAAGTTTATAATAGCAAAGTATTCGCCGTATAAAGAAGTAAGAGAATTCTGTTAGGAAGTTTAGTAACAGGTGGTCACCGCTACAAATCAATCTGAATCAACGAACTTAGTGAGAATTAAATTAAATCATTTTTTGCAACGAACCAGTGTATTATTGAGACAACTGAGCAGCCAACAAACAACAAACCCATTTCCTACAACCATTCACCTGAGGATAAGAGATCTCATAGCTCCAATTAGAACCCAAATCAAAAGTAAACACCAACCAATTGAAATCTGACATGCGGGTATGCCGCATAATGGCGCCCAACGTGGGGCTTCGAATTGTAGGAAATGGGTGAAATGTAACGACGACAACAACGAGGAGAAGTGAGAAGAACGACGACGAAGGACGACTACGAGGAGAAGTGAGAAGATCGACGACGACAACTACGATGAGGACAGCAGAGACTACGAAGAAGACGGCAAAAACAACTACATAGAATTTTCCCCCAACCAAGAGAGAAGTTCAAGTTCTTTCGACATCAACTGAGCCTACTAGACGACGAGCAGCACGACAAAAATTGGTAAAGACATCACATAAACACCACAGCCGTACAACAGAACTGTGAGTTACACATACTCAATTTATATTTCTTGTAAATGTAATATCATTCATTGAGATCAATATCTATGTAATGTCTTAGTAATAAGTATTTTGGAAGGGAAATTAGGAAATTTAGAGGGGAAGTTCAATGCTTTTGAGAAATAAGAAGATCGTACAGAATAAATTTAAAATGGAAAATTCTGGGGAACAAATAGTTATGGAGACAGAGAAAGAGTTAGAAGTTGTTAATGAAGAGATAATGGAAAGCAGTGTTATAGGATCAGTAGATGAGGGTGTAAATGGTGTAAGTAGCTTAAATGTAAATAGGAGAAGTGACAATCCTGGGGTAATGGAAAATCTACAAGAGATGTTCCAGAAACTCATGGCGCAAATGACTATTCAGAACCAATCACTAGAGGCTAAATTACTAGATCAGAGCAAAGCTATGGACAAATCACTAGAGACTAAATTACTAGATCAGAGCAAAGCTATGGACAAAAAATTAAGTCAAATTACAAGCCAAGGGAAAGAAACAGAAGCTAGAATCACTGTCAAAATTCAAGGAATAACAGGGGAAATCCAGACCGTAAAAGAGGCCCTGCAGCGAGAAGTAGGTACTATAAGAAGTGACCTAGAAGCTACCAAATCTCTCGTTGCAGGAGTAGAAAATAGAATAGGGGAGGAAATTAGTAAGGAAGAATAAGATTAGATGAACTGACCACGACACAGGAAACTTTTGTACAAGAGATAAATGACCGGTTTGACACTGTAAACAATAGTATAGCAGCTGACATGGAGAAGTTAAAAGAAAAGGTAGCACGTGTAACAAATATTCAATCAGAAAATACACAAATGTTGAGGGAAACAGTAAGCGAGATATCTCAAATCAGAGATACTGTAACTGGCTTACAGCTGGGACAGCAAGGGCAGGTACCTGAGAGTTCCAATTGTTCTATACATACACACAATGGAGAGAGGCAGAACGAACAGGTTAGCGCCCCTTCTGTCTCTCCTCAAAACAGCAATAATAGCGAAGTAAATATGCAAAACGTAAATATGTATCCACCAGTGCACATGAATTTTCTAAGCGAATTGCCCCTCCCGAAATTTAATTGTCGCAATGACAACGCAGTACAATTTTTGGCCGACTTAGAAAAGTATTTTGCCATCAGAGGTGTACCCGAGAAATATAAGATGATAATAGTTCAAAGGGCGTTACAATCTGCCGAACTTAATTGGCTACGAGTAACTGTGGGAGAAGGATGCAGCTACGAGTTGTTCAAAACAGCTTTCCTAGAAAAGTATTGGAACGCCAATGTCCAATACCAAGTAAGGAATCAGATAACAAATGGCCGATACCAAGGTAATAATGGAGAGTCTATTACTGATTATTTCCTGAGATATTCGCAAATAAGTAAATATCTACAACCTCCATTACAGGAAGCCGAACTGATTTCTCTTCTCACGCCCCACCTTCCTGTGAACATTAGAAATCACATGGTGGTAGCAAGACCTCGGACATTGAGAGAGGCAATTACATTATTAACAGCTTTACAAAGCGTTGGGACGCAAAATTCACAAAATAGACATGAAAATCGAATGCCAGTGAGAAATCCACATAGACCGTGGAATAATAATAATCATGACGGGGAAAGGGCACACAATCCCCGAAATTTTAACACAAACCATATGGCTACTCGTCAAAGATACGATGCCCACGTCCCGAGGGAATTCCCTAACAACAATAGAGGGAGACAGGGACCACCAAATTCAAATTCATATAATTTCCCTATAAGATATGTACATGTAACTAGGAATGGAAATAGGGGTCACCCCCCATTTCTTCGAAGAGGGAATGCAAGACCGACGTTCCGACTACCAGAAGCTAATAGACAGTATCAACCACGTGACGCTGGTAGAGAGAACAACACAGACAGACCTGAAGTAAGTCAGAGGAATCAACTTCTCTCAAGAGAATGGGTGCGTTCTCCTCCACCCACACCGAGGGACGCGGCGCCCGAGGTAGATGAAAGGCCAGATACGACACAGTAGACGGGAAACGACTCCAGGGTGCGATAGAAGACGTCCCGCATCGTACCCGGATGAACACGCTAGTTCTTAATTTGAACAGGGACACAGCTCTGAGTAGGGTGGTAGAGAATAAAACAGAAACAGAAATAGTAAACGGTACTCAAATAAACAATCACTTAACAGAATTGCAAGAAGTGAGAGATGCTCCACGTATTGCTGCAATAATAAACAAAGAAAAATGGCACATTACCATAGATTCAGGATCCTCAGTTTCAGCTATAAGTCAAGCATTCTTTTATCACTTAAAAAACAATGGAATGAAATTGCAAACATTGCCCGTGAAAAGTGCATATTGTACTCTGGCGGTAGGTCGCGCCAAACAAAAGATTAATACACAAATGCTTTTGAAAGTCACCATTGGGGAGGATACAATAGAATATGTATGTTTGTTATTAATAGGATATCTGTAGACATTATTATGGGTAATGACGTGTTGTATGCGCTTCAAGCTAAGTTGAATTATCAAATGGAAGCCTTGGAAATCAAAATTAAAGACGTCATAGTTAAAGTTCCGTTTAGCTCAAGGGAAGCAGAAAATGAGATAAGATTGACAGATGAAGAAAAAGAAATAGATGGAGAAACATTTTTTGTAGAATTTATACGAATAGGAGGGATGGAGCTAATTAAGTTGAATCCATTAGAAGCTGAAGAGATGAGAAACTATGATAAGGATGAGTATATAGCTGGAGAAGAAGGGCTTTTAGAGATGACGTCATACGGACTTGGGCAGGCAGAAGCAGGTGAACAGGAGATAATTACCCTACCAGATGATTTCCAGGTAGTCGAAAATAACGTAATCATGACCTATAGAATAAGAGAAATAGTAGCAAACTCAAACCTTCTCAACGGCCACCAAAAAGAGATTTTTTATAACATTTTATGTAAACATAGAAATGCATTTTCGGAACACACTGGGACCTATAGTGATTTTGAGTATGAATTCGAGATACATGATGTTCCCCCATTCAAATATAAGTGCAGACCTATTCCACTGGATTTACAGGAGGCAGTGAACCTTAAAATACAGGAAATGTTGGAAGATGGAATTCTGGAGATATCTACATCAAAATTTATAAGTCCCCTATGTATAGTCAGAAAAGCAAATGGAACAGTACGACTGACAATAGATGGACGTCACATCAACCAATACATTGTTCCGGATAATTTTCGAACCCCAGCAATAGAGCAAATTTTGGCCGGTATTGGGGCACAAAGGTACTTTACTTCACTAGATGTGACCAACTCATTTTTGCAAATTAAGTTGAAACCTGAGTTAAGGCAATATACCTCATTTTTGCACGGAGGATATCAGTACCAGTTTACAAGAAATTGCTTTGGACTAATTAATTCTGGAAGCGCATTCCTACGGGCGATGCAGAAAATACTCAACACGCAAAGGGAAACATATGTGTCACAGTATGTAGATGATTTATTGATATGCAGTAGAACAGTGGAAGATCACCTTACATATTTGGATTTAGTGCTCGGAAGGCTAGCAAATGCTGGATTAACACTGAATTGGGCAAAATGTAAATTTTTCCAGGAATCAGTTAAATATTTAGGATATATCATAACAGGCGAAAATATAGCTCCTGATCCAGAAAGAGTGGAAGCCATTTTGAAAATACCACGACCTAAGACACCAAAACAAGTAAAACGTTATCTGGGTGTACTTGGGTACCAATCAAGGTTCCTGATAAACTATGCACAGGAAGCCGCACCGTTGCGAGCACTACTGGAAAAAAATCGAAAATGGCGATGGACTATGGTAGAAGAAAATGCTTTTAAAAGATTACAAGAACTCTTCAGTGAATCCGTATTATTGACATGGCCTGATCCAGATTTACCTTATCTCATATACACGGATGCCTCCATGGTGGCGTTAGGAACTATTTTAGCCCAAGAGACACCGACTGGAGAATTAAAGGTCATAGCCACAGCCTCCCGAGGGTTAACGAAAACAGAAAAAATTGCTTGCATAACAGAACAGGAAATTACGGCTATTTACTACGCCATTTGTAAATTTAGACAATATATATATAATAAAAGGATTGTGATATTCACCGATCATATCAGCCTATCATTTATACGAAATTGCAAATTGACCAGTACAAAAATTGCGAGATATATCCACGAGATCATGGCTTACAACCCAGAGATTAAACATATACAGGGAAGTCTTAACATCTTTAGTGACATGCTTTCACGTATAAAGCCACAGGGGAATCTTCCAGAAAATATCAGTAGTAATGGTACAGAATTACCAGTGTTAAAGATGGATGTAACCTTCAGTATAAAATTAACAAAGGAGATGAGAAGATTGTCGGAATTACAACGCCAGGAGTGGAAATTAAAACAAATTATGGAAAAGGCATTGCCCATAGATCAAGCAAATTCACAGAAATACGGAGTGCTAAATAACGTATTGTATAAGTTACAGGGTGTTTCCAAACCTACTTGGAAAGCATATAAACCCGCAGCGATGGAAGAGTTAGTGATTTCTGCTTACCACACAGCTCTTATACATGCTGGCGTTGAGAAGACAATGATTTCCATAAGCAACCATTTATACATATTTAGATTAGGCAAGAAAGTTAGGACCTTTATATCTACATGTGACATCTGCCAGAGGGCAAAATCATTAAATTATAAGATAGATCGAGCCCCTGTATCCATCACCAGGAAGGAACCATTAGAATTAGTTGCAGCGGATGCATATGGTCCACTCCCTGCAGGAAGAGGAGGATTAAAATATTTATTTGTATTTATCGACGTGATGTCGAAATTTGTGAAAATATACCCTCTCAAGAAATTAACAAGTGCAGCATGCGCGAATAAAATAGTGAAAGACTATATAGTCAAATACGGGAAGATGAAAGCACTATTAGTATATAACGCGTCCATACACCATGGAAGACGATTCGTGCACACCATTCAGGATGCCGGAATTCGCATCTATAATACAACGTCGTACCATCCATGCTCTAATCCAAGCGAGTGCGTACTGAAAGACCTAGGTGTTCATCTCCGAGTCCTTTGTTCATTGAAACAGACTACTTGGCCAGACCACATCAACTATATTGAGTTTATATTCCATAATTCAGTCAATTTAACCACAGGATATGCTCCTATCCAATTGCATAGGAACTTAACACCGGAACCAATAATAGAGGGTGTTCCGGAAAGTATACAAGTGACGACCGAGACAGAACGAAAACGGATCCAGAATGCTGTTAAAAGAATAATGGAAAAAGTAGAGAAAAGAAACGCAAAGAAACTGCGGTATAAGAAGAATTGGGAACCAAAGGTCGGCGACTTAGTTCCATTGAAATCGTTCGACAAGTCAGATTTGTTAGGAAAGAAGACTAAAAAGTTATATATGCTATGGAAAGGCCCATACCGGATTGAGAAAATACACTCCTGGAAATGGAAATAAGAACACATTGACGCCGGTGTGTCAGACCCATCATACTTGCTCCGGACACGGCGAGAGGGCTGTACAAGCAATGATCACACGTACGGCACAGCGGGCACACCAGGAACCGCGGTGTTGGCCGTGGAATGGCGCTAGATGCGCAGCGTTTGGGCACCACCGCCGTCAGTGTCAGCCAGTTTTCCGTGGCATACGGAGCTCCATCGCAGTCTTTAACACTCGTAGCATGCCGCGTCAGCATGGACGTGAACCGTATGTGCAGTTGACGGACTTTGAGCGAGGGCGTATGGTGGGCATGGGGGAGGCCGGGTGGACGTACCGCCGAATTGCACAACACATGGGGCGTAAGGTCTCCACAGTATATCGAAGTTGTCGCCAGTGGTCGGCGGAAGGTGCACGTGCCAGTCGACATGGGACCGGACAGCAGCGACGCACGGATGCACGCCAAGACCGTCGGATCCTACGCGGTACCTTAGGGGACCGCACTGCCACTTCTCAGCAACTTAGGGACACAGTTGCTCCTGGGGTATCGGCGAGGACCATTCGCAACCGTCTCCATGAAGCTGGGATACGGTCCCGTGCACCGTTAGGCCGTCTTCCGCTCACGCCCCAACATCGTGCAGCCCGCCTCCAGTGGTGTCGCGACAGGCGTGAATGGAGGGACGAATGGAGACGTGTCGTCTTCAGCAATGAGAGTCGTTTCGTCCTTGGTGCCAATGATGGTCGTATGCGTGTTTGGCGCCGTGCAGCTGAGCGCCACAATCAGGACTGCAAACGACAGAGGCACACAGGGCCAACACCCGGCATCATGGTGTGGGGAGCGATCTCCTACACTGGACGTACACTTCTGGTGATCGTCGAGGGGACACTGAATAGTTCACGGTACATCCAAACCGTCATCGAAACCATCGTTCTACCATTCCTAGACCGGCAAGGGAACTTGCTGTTCCAACAGGACAATGTACGTCTGCATGTATCCCGTGCCACCCAACGTGCTCTAGAAGGTATAAGTCAACTACCCTGGACAGGAAGATTTCCGGATCTGTCCCCCATTGAGCATGTTTGGGACTGGATGAAACGTCTTCTCACGCGGTCTGCACGTCCAGCACGAACGCTGGTCCTACTGAGGCGCCAGCTGGAAATGGCATGGCAAGCCGTTTCACAGGACTACATCCAGCATCTCTACGATCGTCTCCATGGGAGAATAGCAGCCTGCATTGCTGCGAAAGGTGGATATACACGGTACTAGTGCCGACATTTTGCATGCTCTGTTGCCTGTGTCTATGTGCCTATGGTTCTGTCAGTGTGATCATGTGATGTATCTGACCACAGGAATGTGTCAATAAAGTTTCCCCTTCCTGGGACAATGAATTCACGGTGTTCTTATTTCAATTTCCAGGAGTGTATTTGGTGACAGAGCGTATGCTCTATCACACCCAAGAACTGGTAAACCGATAGGCAGATATAACATCTCCCTAATAAGGCCATATCGTCAAAAAACGTTGTAAACAGTACAGAGCAGACCCAAGAATCACCTGTGTGAATGTTATTGAAATTATATATACGAAGATGTAAAGAATACCAAGTAAAAGTTATATAATTAGTACGGGTAACGTTTTCGTTTAAAATTCAAACACTGCGTGGGAGTTGCAAGTTCCAAAATTCCTGTGCACAAACAAAATGATAATGTAATAAGAATAACCACAGCTAATGAACATGTTAGAAAGATCTTTAAAAATAATTTGTGAAATGTAAATATGGTATAAGTACTGATGTATTCATGTGCCAAAAGGCTATATTGTTATTGTAAAGGTCACAGACTTAGGCGTGACAAAGTGAAAGAAAGTTTAGAGTGAAAAGTGAAGTGGAAAGACAGGACAATGAACTGCCAATGTTTACTGTCAGGTAAACGAAACACCTGATTACAGGTAGACAACTGAGTGCAGGTAGAGGTAACCATATTTGGACATCATTACGCAAACTATAATAATGTGAGGACGAATGTTCTTACGGTGAAGGACTGAAAGATAAAGAAACGTCCCAATAAGTTAATATAATAATATTAAAAAAATCATTGAATGTAAAATGTAATATTGTAAACTGTAATATAGTAACATTAATGTAGTACTTAAGGAATGTAATAAGGTAAAATCAAGTTGATGTCAAGTGAGACAAGGATAATTCAGTGAAGTGTATATATAGTTGAGGTATCACGAATGTTATTTGTATATAGGGTAATAACCACATATACGACAGTGTACTTGTCTATGTACGTAATGTATCATATCTATAATTCTATGTATATGATGTACCATATTGACCATTCTATGTGTATAAAGTAACACACTGATGAAGATGAGGGAAACGGTGACCACCGAAAAATGTTTCGAGTAGGGAATGAGAAATTATAAGATATATAAGGAGGAAATGTCATGACGTGGGTTTGACAAAATTTAAATAATGGGCATTTCATTTTTGTCAAACGGGCATTATGTAACCGCAGTATCAGACAGCGATTAGGAGGTGGCGAATTAATCGAAATCACGAGAATTAAAAAAGAAGATAAATTAATAAAAAATGCTTTGCTAAACTAATATAAAATATTGTTATATTAATATGAAATTAGAATGAAATTAGAGTAATGATGAAAATAGCGGTTTAATTAAGAATAAGATGGGAAGAATATAATTTAAGACAACTAACATGCTAGAATCCATGTAAGGGAGAGAAAATATTTCTGTAAAATCTGAACACAAGTCGGGGAGACAGGAAGAGGTGACCG
Organism: Mantis religiosa; assembly: GCA_030765055.1. NCBI lineage: Eukaryota > Metazoa > Arthropoda > Insecta > Mantodea > Mantidae > Mantis > Mantis religiosa. Next base: position 189,659,428 of record CM060953.1, read on the forward strand.
TTAGCCTCTTTGTTTAAGGAAAGGTTCAATGTCTGAGAACTATAGCCAGGAATGTGTAGGAGCAATAAGGTTTTCAAAATGCGGTCAAGCGTAAGACCTAAAAAGATTTACTTTGCTGAGGTGATAACGATGTATACCGTTACAAAGAGCTCAGGGTAGGCGTGACCCAACTCACGGTGGGATGTAACGTCAATGAGTTCGATGAGTTTTGCTAACCAATAAAGAAAAATCGAAATAAAATGAGAAACCAATAATAATGTAAGATTTGAGAAATGGGAGAAGGGTGAGTTATTTTGGTCATGTGATAAGAGTTAGAGTGGGGATCAGAATAAGGTACGAACTGAATCGCAGAGTAGACGAAAAATCACTTCAACAGTCATACTACGAGGGGAAAGACGTGTTAGTGCGCGTGAAGAAGAAGTAGTAAAGATTTCTAAGTCCGAAATGTAGGAAAGTCAAGAATAACGCAACCAGCGTAAGAGAAGCAGCAGAAGAAGTTTATAATAGCAAAGTATTCGCCGTATAAAAAAGTAAGAGAATTCTGTTAGGAAGTTTAGTAACAGGTGGTCACCGCTACAAATCAATCTGAATCAACGAACTTAGTGAGAATTAATTAAATCATTTTTGCAACGAACCAGTGTATTATTGAGACAACTGAGCAGCCAACAAACAACAAACCCATTTCCTACAACCATTCACCTGAGGATAAGAGATCTCATAGCTCCAATTAGAACCCAAATCAAAAGTAAACACCAACCAATTGAAATCTGACATGCGGGTATGCCGCAAGGTGGAGTGTTTAATACTGGAAGACAGACGAGCAACCATCCAAATGATCATGAATGAGACACATCTTAGTTATGGTAGTGTGTGGAAAATTATTCATGACGAACTGCACATGTCTAAGGTGTCTTCACGGTGGGTTCCACGTTTGCTAACCTCTTTCCAAAAGTAAACACGGCGTGACCTTTCAAGACAGATGTTGATGCTGTTGGAACAGGATGAAGATGATGTTTTTGTCGTCTGGTAACCATGGATGAATCCTGGATCTATCAGTATGATCCAGAGATAAAACTCGCGAGCATGAAATGGAAACATGCTGATACACCTCCCCGCTCCCAAAAACAGCAAAGGTGCAAATGTCAGCTGGAAAGGTCATGCTTTCAGTTTTCTGGAACTGTCGTCGAGTCATCCTTACATATTATCTTACCAAAGGTCAAACCATCACTGGCAGATACTACTACAATCTTCTGGACAAGTTACGAGCAGCTCTGATTAAGATACAACGCTCTCCAAAGGTGTTCGTCTTCTGTCCGACAATGCACCAGCTCATTCATCTCAAGTGGCAGTTGACAAAACAAGGGAATGTGACTTTGAGACCTTACAGCTTCCGCCTAATTCGCCCGATCTCGCACCAAGTGACTGTTTCTTGTTACCGGAAATGAAGAATCCGTTGCGTGGTCGGCGATTTGAGAAGACAAATGACGTCATTAATGTAGCGAAAGAGTGGTTTAAAGCGAATTCTGCTGACTTACATAATCAAGGTATTCGGAAGTTCAAGAAACGCTGGAAAATGTATAAATCTGGATGATGACTCCGTGGAGAGGAGCTTACAAGAGCATATCGAAACAAACTCTCTGTAATACTTTTAAAGGGTGAAAATTAAACCTTTACGACATTCTCCCTTAAGTATAGCAGTTGGGCCACTAGCCCCTAGCAGGGAGCCCCACATCACAAGCATTGACACGAATGGTTTCAATGCTTGGTCCCCCTACCAACCTTGTAACTGAACCAAGTTGAGTATACTGCTTTGGCAGCTTACAGAACTGATTACATATGAAAATAACGAGGATCGAGACGTCATCAAAGCAAATGTCGCTCTAATTAACCCTCTGTAAACTAATGCAGGGTATAAACCGCTAATTTGAGTCGACCAAGCACACTTTACACACAAAAACAGAGGAAAATCGCGGGGTCCAATCATTGCCTGTGACAAAGGATTGCGGTTGCCCTTCAAGTTGTAAGCCGCTAGTCATGTTTTGTTCTGAAATGCTGGTAATTCATCTAGCAGTCTGAACGTAATCCTCTACCTGCTACTGCGTTGTGGGGGTAAACAGCGACGGTCAATATTTAACTGCATGCAATTCTGAGGAGAATTTTGGAGAAGTTATGCACACCGGTTTACGCTATAAATCAAGCTTGACCAAACCCACGGCGTTCATTAGAACTATTGAATCACAGATGGAAGCCTCATGAAATATACCAAAGAACTGCAAACAAGGTTTATGGAGATGAAACTCACTACTAGCGATGCACGTCTAACTTAGTAGCTATACAGGAAACTAGGAAATCACGTATGCATTTGGTAAGTATGAGGAGGCATAAGGGAATTCCAGTTTGGATTTATAATTGACCATAAACTTTTCAACTTTTTGCACGGAGCGATTGGCTAATACAGGAGTTGCGCTCGTTTCCAAAATTCAACTTATACCATTTGTCAGTGGGTGTACAAATTAGTATATATTTTAATTACTCTAAAGTTATCTCATATCGAGCAATGAATGAAATGATATTCAAATGAGCCCAGGTTTAATAGAGCTTAGAGTTACCAGACATTCATATTTCAGGATAAGGGAAAACCTCCAACGTTAAGTCAATAGGACGATGAATGATATGATAAAATAATATTCAAATGAGTACAGGTGTACATAGAGCTTAGAGTTGCCAGACATTCATCTTTTAGGATAAGGGAAAATCCCCAACGTTTCGTCATATTGGGCGATGAATGAAAGGAGTACAGGGTACATAGAGTTTAGAGTTAGCAGCCATTGATATTTCGTGATTAAGGAAATCCTCCAAACTTAAGTCATACTGGATTATGAATAAAATGATGTGTAGATGAGTACAGGGTACACAGAGCTTAGAGAATCAGACATTCACATATGAGGATTAGGAAAAACCTCCAACGTTAAGTCATATCAGCTGATGAATGAAATGATGTTCAAATGAGTACTGGACATAGCGCTTAAAGTTAGCATACATTCGCCTTTAAGGATAAGGGAAATTCTGCAACGATAAGTCATATGGGACTGTGAATGAAATGATGTTGAAGTGAGTACATGGTGCATAGGCCTCAGAGTTACCAGACATTCGTCTTTCAGAATACGGGAAAACCTCTAATGCTAAGTCATATCGGAAGATGAATGAAATGATGTTTAAATGAGGCAAGGTTCAATAGAGCTTAGAGTTATCAGACATTCATCTTTCAGGATAAGGGAAAACGTCCAACGTTCAGTAATATCGGACGATGAATGAAATGATGTTTCAATGAGTACAGCGTACATAGGGATTAGAGTTAGCAGACATTCATCTTTCAGGATGAGGAAAACCTCCAACGTTCAGTAATATCGGACGATGAATGAAATGATGTTTAAATGAGTACAGCGTACATAGAGCTTAGAGTTACCAGACATTCATCTTTCAGGATGAGGAAAACCTCCAACGTTAAGTCATATCGGACGATGAATGAAATGATGTTTAAGTGAGTACAGGGTACATAGAGCTTAGAGTTACCAGACATTCATCTTTCAGGATGTGGAAAAACTTCCAACGTTAGGTAATATCGGACGATGAATGAAATGATGTTCAAATGAGTACAGTGTACATAGAGCTTAGAGTTATCAGACATTCATCTTTCAGGATGAGGAAAAACTTCCAACGTTAAGTAATATCGGACGATGAATGAAAAATGATAAAAGAATAGATCATAAAAAGTAACTTACATATAAAATAGTTTTATGTAAATTTGTGTATTGTAGAGATTTACTCTTCTGTTTAGTAATATCGTGCTTACCACTTTTTTTGTTCTAATTATAACCCTTCTTTAGCTGCAAAGGTCATATCGGTGGCTGTTCTCCTTTGGAATATATCGACGGCGATATCTCGTATTCGTTGGGTTTTAATCATTACCGCACGCATACATTCGCACTCTCATACTTCCAGACTCTGGGGAACATGAGGAATTATCTTTGTCGGAGAAAAATCCTAACCCCAGCCGGGAATTCAACCGGGGACTCCTAGCACGATAGGCAGATGATCCATCGTTTGTGCTACGGGACCAGTCACTTACCAGCTTTGCTTAGTTGTTAAATGGTCGTTTTTTTTTTAAAAAAAATGAATGTTGCAAGTTTCGCCACAAAATGTTGAAATTTCAAGGGCAAAATTAAAATTTGGGTATTGAGGACCTGTACATTCAAACATACTTTAGGAAATGGACTGATTTTATCCCATTTCAGTGCATAGCTTAGGCCAAGTTCTGCTAGACCGGTATCTAGGGAGCCTAGTGAACGGCTGTTATGCATTCAGGATAAGTCGTCCTTCCAAATCCTTCCCTGCATGTTCAGCATATTTATGCAGCAGACCCGTCGCTATCTGCTGGGCTAAACTCGGACTACTCGAGATGTGATGCTTCAGGAAAACAGGATTAAGACTTAAGCGTGAGAAAATTCACAGGTGCTTCATCTTGCAAAAAAATGCTTTTTTATTTGGCGATGTTGGAATTCGTTTTATATTGGGCTTTGTTACAAAGTAATGGAATGTTCTGGAGTTATTTACTTCATGAACGAAGTTATGGTATTTCATAACCGCTCAAGCCCGCCTCGGTTACGTAGATGGCAGTTCGCGTCACGTTCAAGAGGTCCCGAGTTCGAATCTGGGCCAGGGTGAGTTACCTGGATAGCGTTTTTTTTCGCGTTTTCCCTTATCCTTCAAGACGAATCTCTAATCTTTGTGGACCCTCGGTTCATTTGGGTGTCATTTCATCCATTCCATACATCGTCCGATATGACTTGACGTTGCAGGACGTAAATTTAAAGAAAAGAATATCTAGGTTATATAAGTTATTCTGAACTTCAAATGTACTGCTGTCATATGGTTTTCCCTGACTGGGATGTCTGACATGGCTATACGGCGCAGTGCTACTAGCAAGGGTAAGGTTCATCGTAGAATGCAACTCATTGCTTCAAAACAGGTGTAACTGCATGACACAGAGCGCGTTGGTAGAAAGGAAGACATTAAATAACATATTTTTAGTTCTTCAAAGTGAGCAACTAAATTTGCTGTGCAACCTTTTTATGTTTTCTAGAATTGTACTTATTCATGTATTTATTTACTTCATTACTTACATTCACATTTCAGTGGGATACTTTAGCAAACATGGAAAAACAGAGGAGACAGATCGAGAAACTAAATTAGCTGAAATCATTAACGAATTTGTAACTGATTATCAATCAACTTTGTGAATTGTGTGTGGGAAAAGAAAGTATAGAACACTGTGTAACAAAATGCAAGGGGGTTGCAATGTGGAGAAAAAAAGGGTTTGGGAGAAAAAATGGAGAAAGTAGAGAAGAGGATAATAACTATAAAAATGCTAAACGGCAGGGAGGAAAGAAAGGCAAGAAGTATTGGTGAGTTCTTGCAGAAAGTAAAAGAAAAATGGATAAGAAATGTAAAGAATATTAGAAGAAAGATGAGAGGGAAGAAATGTGTAGTGTTTAAAAAATGTGTGTAGTGTTTAACGCCCGGTTTTACTTCATACGGCACCGCAGGCGGTGACACTGATGATACATGAGATGAAGATGGAGCACAAATGGAATGAGATGGCGGGGGAAACCGGAGATCCCGGAGAAAACCCGCCCAACGCCGTGTTGTCCACCACAAATCTCACTTTGCGGTCGCCTGGGATTGAACCCGGGCCGCCTTGGTGAGAGCCAAGCGGTCTAACCACTCAGCCACGGCGTGGCCTGAGAGGGAAGAATGGCACTAATTAAGTAACAAGCAGGTATGGAGGTTAAGAGCTACCTGACAGAGTAGAAGACCAGGGTGTCATGTAAGACAAGATAGCAACAAGGTAAATACAAATAAATGTAGCCAAAAGTTGTAAATTGTAAAATGTTGGAATATGCACAGTAAAAATCCAATGCAAGGTCTAATCCACTACATCTTATTTTACGGGGCATAGAATGAGTTTTTCATTTGAAAGGCTTCAGATATACAAATATTAAAATTAATTTCTTAAGTATTATTTTACATTTGATCACGAAATGTTACAATCTTCGTTATAAATTTTTGGGTTCTGCGTCATTGTGCTTATTTAAACAATGAGATCAGCCAGAGGCAAACCCATACGTACTATATAAGAATTTGTAAGTTTTAATTAATGATCTAATTACATGTGAATTTACCAATGCCTCGTGTTCTGTGGGTTACCGGTTTCAATGCCTCTCCGCTGTGCGTTTCTTATCTATTACTTGTTTGGATGCTGGGAGAGGGTGGGTGGCAACCTGCATAGGGAACGGCGACGGTACTAACTTCCTAGCCCTGGTCATCAGACAGTATCTACAGTTACTCCATAAAGTATTCGTTTAATGCAGGAGTTTGTTTAAGGTTGTACGGATAGTGGAAACTCATCAGCATAAGTAGAGCAAGGACACTGCCTTGTTTACTGATTAGTAAAATAAGAGAATACAATAAAGGAACATACAGTATCATAGTTGAACATTCAAAAGTAAAATATATGCAAATAAAATGCCAAAAAGGTATTCGTCTGCATACTGAAAATGGTGTAGAATGTTATGGTTAGGCCCTCCATTCCTCTTTATAAACTCTTGCATTCTCCTTGGCATGGATTTCACGAAATATTGTGTTGTTTCTACTGTAATTTTACGTCATTCCTGTTGTAGATTGTTCTTCAGATCCTTCATATTAGATATCTGATTATTCCTAATATTTTTGTCGAATATGCTCCACAAATTCTCTGTCTCGTCATGCCCATTTGTGCTGTCTACTGTACATCTCAGCGCACTCCGTGTTTAGAGCGCCGTCTACAAACCATCTTGGACAATCTTAAGAGTTGGAGTTTAGAAAACGGCTTCCGATTTTCCGCTGAGAAAACCATCTGTGTTAACTTCTGGCGTCAGCAGAGTCGACAACCTCCAAGGCTTCGGCTAGGCGCTGATCTACTGCCTTTTGCAGATGAGACGAGGTTCCTTGGATTGATATTTGATAGAAAACTTAGTTGGTCGTCGCATATAGCACAACTGAAAGCACGATGTGACTGATCTTTAAATATCTTGCGGGTACTAAGTGGAAAATCGTGGGGAGCGGATCGTACAGTGTTATTGCGACTTTATCGCGCACTCATCCGTTCCAAATTAGATTATGATAGTATCGTTTATGGCTCAGCACCACCATCTGTGCTGAAGAGATTAGACACAGTCCATAATTGTGGCATACGTATAGCAGTTGGGGCATTTCCAACGAGCCGAGTTATAAGCCCGTATGCTGAGTCTGCAGAACCTCCTCTGCAGTACAGGCGCAACATACTATTTGCAAATTATGGCTGTGGAATTAATTGCATGTCCACAATGTCCACACATCCATCGTTTACGCCGTTCTTTAATACCTTCATGGACGTGCGTTTTAGGAAGACTTCTATTAAATGAAAGCCACCTGGTTTTCGTTTCCAGGAGCTCCTTAGACATCTTGATACTGAAATGCCCAAGATGTATCCTAAGGGGGAGAGGGCATACCCTCCTTGGTTGTGCAGAGCGTCCCACGTTGATGTGGGCATGACTAAATATGATAAATCTACCATGTCTATGTCTAGTATCCGCACATGTTTTTTTAGAATTTTTATCGCGATATGAGGACCATTTTCTAATTTATACTGATGGCTCCAGGAACTCAAATTGTGTTGGTTGTGATTACGTGTGTGGAACCGAACCGTATACATTCGGATTCCACACTAGCAATTCCATTTTTACTGCAGAGCTTTATGCAATGTACCGGGCCATTTTACACGTACGTCGACGAAAGTTGGGGAACTGCTTAATCCTGAGTGATTCGCTCAGTGCACTTCAAAGCCTACGGCAGCTGTACAACTACCACCCTATTGTGCAGCGTATACAGGATGCCCTCCACGTTTTACACGCTTCTGGCGTTAGCGTGGTGTGTGCATGGATCCCTGATTGCGTAGGCTTGCTGGGGAATGAATTTGCGGATTCGGCAGCCAAGATGGCTACCATGAAGCCCAGGGTTCAAGTACCATCTGTGATATTGGAAGATTTTAGGGCCGTATTGCGGAGAGCTGTGCTAACCTGCTGGCAAGAAGAGTGGTCCACTATCCGCAATAATAAACTTAGAACTGTAAAAGAACTTCGGATTCCCTAGGTTACCTCCTGCTGGTCATCTCGTCGCAGAGGTGAGTTTGGCTCGGTTACGTATTGGGCACTGCTTTTTTTACTCATATTTTTCTTTTTAAAAAGGAGCCTGCACCACTGTGTCCGTTTTGCAATGAAGCGTTATCTGTACGACACGTGCTGCTAGAGTGTTTTCACCTAGCAGACCTTAGGGCGTCTCTGCAGCTGCCGGTCAGCTTTGCACAAATGCTAGTGGACGATGACACAGTGGTGCAGAAGGATTTTAGATTCTTTTCTAGGTTAGGCTTTAGGATTTAGTGTTTGAAATATCTATTAAGTTTTCATTGCTATTTCTTTTTACCTCTTTTTCATATAATTTACGTTTAGCTTTAATATGTTTATTTAGAGTTTTATGATTTTTTTAGAAAGTTTATATCTGGCTTTTGCCATGACATTTTTTTTAAAGGGCGCTGATGACCGTCGTAGTTGAGCGCCCTTATAAACACCATCATCATCTATTGGATCCATGTCTGGGGATTGCGGTGGTGTCGGCATCCATCGTGGAGTACTATACAATAACCATAGCCCAGCATCTAGAGCTGTGTATTTTGGATCATTATCTTGTGTGAATATATAATCCTCAGAAATACCAGTACTATTCACACTTCTGGACATATATGTTTTTAGGAGGTTTATATAAACCTTATGGTTCAAAATTCTTTCAATAAATCACAAAATACCCACACCATTTGCACTCGAGTAGCCCCAGACAAGTACTGAACTGCCTCCATGTTTAACTGAAGCTCAAGCTCAAGCTCACAATTCTTTTTTCTCCACACTATTACTCGCCCTTTGACTTACAGAACTCAAATTGACTCTCGTCAGTAATTACAACCTTCTTCCAGAAATCAAACCCATCGTATTTATGTTTTGCTAAAGCAGCTCGCTTCTTTTTACCGATGTATGGTTTTGTACGGGCTGTTCGTTCTCCATACTCAGCTTCATAAAGCACGTTTCTTAGAGTTTGTGCTGAAACGGACTTTCCTGTGTGTGCTTGAACCTCAATAGCAAGTTTTGGAGCATTTAGTTTAGGATTTTTCTTGATTTCTCTAAGTAACTGTCGTTTCTCCATCTCGGATAGAACTATAGGACGACTCTCTCTTGATTGATTTTCGTAAGTTTTGTTCTGACCAATCCTGTATACTGTTTCTCATTTTTGTTAATGACATTGCTGTTAATATAAAATGCCAGATAAGGTTGTTTGCAGACGATTGTATCATTTATAATAAAATTCGGAATACAGTGTATGAAACCGCTCTTCAGGATGATTTAAATGAAATCTGTAATTGGGCTGCGGCTAACAAAATGTCAATTAATGCCAAGAAAAGTAAGTCCATTGTTTTTAGTAGAACTAAGTGCAAAATTATTGTTAACTATTACATGGGAGGGGTGCAAATTCCACAGGTGGACAGCTGCAAATACTTGGGAGTGTACCTGGCAAGTAATGCTGGATAGGACGAACAAGTAAATTCCACATCTAGGAATGCGAGGAAGGCATTACATTTCGTAATGAGAATATTGAAAAAGGGGAGCGCTAGGTCCAGGGAAATTGCCTACAAGGCCTTAGTGCGGCCGGTTATGGAATATGGAGTAGCATGCTGGGTCCCGTATAGAGCTAACCAAATCGATCCATTAGAAAAAATACAGAAGAGGGCAATAAAATTCATAAAAAGAGGCAAGTATTTTGGGCCTATAAAAGGAGATGAGACTAAATGGGAGGAATTAAGAATTAGGCGTAAAAAACATAGGTTGGTAGCATTATTCAAAGCTAATGCTGGTGTAAAGGCATGGGTGGACGTTAGTGTAAGGTTAGATAATCCGGATTATAATGGACGAAACGATCATAGGTATAAAATTCAGGGTAGAAGATACAGAACCGACGTAGGAAAATTTTCTCTTGTTAATAAAACCATTGAAGAATGGAATGAATTGCCTGTAGCAGTCTTTCAGGGCTGTCCCCTGTCGCTGAACAAATTTAGAAAAAATCTAGATGGTTTATAGTTTAACTTTTAAATTATAAAGGTATATAATATGTAAATAGAGAAGTAATTAGATATGTTTTAAGTGACTAAAGTAAAATAATATCATGTTTGTATTGTTTACTGTGTTATTGTTGTAAATCTAGTATTTGTAATTTGATCTGTATTCTTAACTCTGCCACCGGGTAGTACCCAATTGCAGTCAATAAATACATACATACATACATACATACATACATACATACATACATACATACATACATACATACATACATACATACATACATACATACATGCATACATGCATACATGCATACATGCATACATGCATACATGCATACATGCATACATGCATACATGCATACATGCATACATGCATACATGCATACATGCATACTTTCGACCCATATTACTTAAATAGCAGTAAATAAATGTCTTTGAAAACAAATGAAAATATCAACAACAGTGAATGAAACAACTGCATAAGAAAAGGGAAGGGGTGAGTGTCGGTGAGGCACCATAACATATCTTGTTACTAGACGAATACTTGTTTGACATTAAATGGGAATTGTTATTGTATAGTTATTGTTCGATTGTTATCTATATTTTTCTGATTCTGCTATTTATATTCTATATGTTATGATTAGAGGAATACTTTTTGGAGTATCTCTACATGTTTAAGTACGGATAAACTTACTACCAATCCAAGAGAATAATAAAAGGAAGCTACAAAACCGGCTGTTATGGGACATCCTATAAACTACTGCTATTAGTGTACATAAAGATGTGAATGTTTGGACAGCGGCTGAATAAATAAACAATTAAACTGAATTAAGTGTAATATTAAACGCAGTTGCTAACTGGGCGGATACATATCAGTGTTCTGCTTAATGTTATTTGCTCTTTCTATCTCTAGGCATTACAACATCAGTATATTTTTCTTCCCTCCAGAACAAACAGATACTGCTAAATTAAGCAAATATTTGTCGTTTGCAGCAGCAATCATTGTTAATTGATCACTCACTCCCGGATGTAGCAAGCTAACACATTTCCAGAGTGATATCCCTTATTAAAGTGCTTAGGGCCTGCAGTTGCGTGGATAATTGGAAGCGAATCAACAACTTAAGGCAATATAATTAATAAGATCGACTCAAGCAATTGACTCTGCAATATCTGCTTCAATTTCTGAGCTTCACTGTAGTAAACCACAAACTGCTTTATCTCCTTTCTTTTTACCCTCTAAACTTCTTCCCTTTTTGCTTAAAATTATATATACCGAACCTTACCTTTAACTTCAAGCTCCTTTATTCCTTAAACTTTTTTACATACGAAGGCAGAATGATCATAATTTTTTTACAGTCATAAATTTTTTGCACTAAAATGCAATCTTATTATATTCTGTTAGCTTAATGTGAAACAAACACGCCGTAGTAGTTTCATTGTTAGTACTCCTGGTTCCCGCCTGTGAGAACCAGGCAAGCTCAGACATGTTCAGTATCGCCTACCGCTGTAATGGAGGTAACACGCGGTGAACAATATGCGACTTTAAAAATTCTGCTTTCGTCTCAACAAATTTTCAGTTGAGGCTTATACAATGCTACTGGAGGCCTCTTGAGAGTCTGTTCTTCCCTACAGCACAGCTCGAAATTGGTCTAAAATGTTGAAAGATGGGAGACAAATTTCAAAGGAAGGTGGACCCAGTGCTCCATTTACTGCTCTTACGGAAGGAAACATCCACACTGCTGCTGCCATTGTGAGAGAGGATCTACGAATTACCTTAAGATCACTTTCGGAAATACTGAACATTTCATTGGGTGCCACTCACACCTTGGTGACAGAAACATTACACATGAGACGTGTTTGTGCGCGATGGGTTCCAAGACTGTTGATTCCCGAACAAAAGGACATTCGCATGCAGGTCAGCATGCAGTTAAAGTTGATGTTATAGGAAGATCCGGAGTTTCTTTCAAACGTAATCATTGCTGATGATTTTGATCCTGAGAGCAAACAGCAAAGCTCAGTGTAGAAATCTCCTTTATCACCAACCCCTTAATAAGCAAAAGTGGTTGTTTCTGTTGGAAAAGTTATGGTCATCTCATTCTTTGAAGTTCATGGAATGTTTGATCAGCATGTTGTACCTACACACACACCAGTCACTATACAATACTACAGGAAGGTCTTGAAAACATTGCAAGTCCATATCAGGTGCAAAAGACCACATTTCCATGAAGCAGGCTGGATGCTGCACCACGATAATGCGCGGCCGCAAATTGCCAATGTTGTTCATGAATGGCTTACAAAAGTCAACGTGGAAGTGCATCCCTCACCCTCCCTATAGTCCTGATTTAGCCGTATGTGACCCTTTTCTATTCCCTAACCTGAAGAAACGCCTTCATGGGAGGCATTATCCATCAGAAGCAGTGGTGAAGGCTGCGGAGGCGATTTCGAAGGATCTGTCAAATAATGGTTTCCAGCATGTCTTTGAAGACCGGCAGAAACGCTGGGACAAGTGCATCGCATTTAGGGGAGACTATTTTTAGAAAGGCCATCAAAATTATGAGGATGACTAAAGGTACGTTGCCCCCACCCCCCCCCCCCGCCAAAAAAAAAGTTGTGGTCATTCATTATTGAACAGCCCCCGTCGCTTTATGTTTTCCTTCTTTTTCTAAAATATCATTTTTGCAAACTTTTTCTTTCCCTAATTGTTGCTCTGATCTTTTACCTAGACTTATTTTTCCTAAATTTAGTTTTCTTCCCGTAAATTTTATTTTCTTGGCGTATTTCTTTTATGTTTCTTTAAATTAAATTTTCCCTGAACTTTCTTTTTTTTTTATAAAATTTCTTTCTTCCAAATCATTTTTAATCACGTTTATTCTGTGAAATTCTTTTTTCACGAGCTGTTTATTATAATTCTCTATAAATATTTTATACTGCTGCTTATTCTTTAATGTGCACATTATGTACCATATGGTACATTTTGCCTGCGTTTTCTGAGGAGGGTCACCCCCAGAGGAAGGGGTCAAGCGAGAGAAGACAGACCAGGAGCCCTGATATAGCAGAGAGCATGGTCCCTAACATTAAGAATTAAATATTCCCGTAGGAGGATTGTTCAAGCACCTACAGCCCGAAACAACGTCACAACTTTTGAACCAGGATATACCGTATCTCCGTGAGGCGAAGGTTCAGAGTAAATACCGCTCCAAAAGCTTCTATTCTGCAAATTGTGACAGAATTATAGATGGAAAATGCTATTTAGTATCACATTGAGGCGACTTTTATTCCTACAGGTCTCTGGGTTTGGAAGCTGTTTTCCCCAGCAGATATTGTAGCTGCCTCCTGTGCTTGGAGATGTGTCCGATGTTGCAGGTCTCAATCTGAGCCTTTACTCATACCCGGCGACTCAGGTTGAGTAATTCCTTAAGGTATTATTCACGGCTGCTGCAGACGAAATATGTAGACCCCATACCTCGAGTGTTATCTTTGGCGGGTATAGGATGAAACTAATTTGCTAAATGAAACCAAATAATCGTTCAACTTCTTCTTAAATATTGCAATATTTAATTCAGTACTAAGTTAACATAAACGTGTTGTAACATAAATAACTTTAACTGTAGGTTTCCTTAACAAAAGTAACTTGAAGTGGAGTTCCCTCACAGTGATAAAGTTTAGTTTATCTCGGCGAATGATTCTAACTCATTGCATTTGTTATGGCAATTCAATAATTTTATTGGTTCACGTCATTGTTCTCGACCCACTTATCTTTTGTTTAAATCATAAACATTGTAACATTTAAAAACATTAAGCCCGGAAACTTCTATATATTACTGGATTGCCTTCAATTGTTTCTTAATGTGGTTCATTTTCTACAAAAGCTTTTAATAATTTCCCATGAATTCTGCTCTTAATAAATTTAAAATAACAAAATGTAACTGTAAACAATGTTTCAGTGTTTAGAGTAAAACATAAGGGCTACAAAATGCAACAGTCATGCTTACCAATTACATCCTGGGTTCCAAATATACTGAACGTGAGGAATCATACATACCTGAAACAAGAGAAGAAAAAGAATATAGAACTACCACAACAAACGTAACAACTATGGAAATATATGAAAATTAAATAAACTAGCTGACCCAGCGAACTTTATTTTATTTTTATTTATTTTTTTTTATTTGAAAAGGTTCCCAGAGCCATAGCTCATGCTAGGGAACAGTACAAAAATATATAAAATGATGGCAAACAGCCCTTAACAATACTTATATTATATTTTCATAGTAGGAATTAATTACCGTACAAGAATAACATATATGAAACATACAAAGATACAGAAATTCACTATAACTCAAGAAATAATAGTAACAAAGAACTTAACAGAAAAATAGAAGCTACATATTCTATGGGACATTAATCCATATTACTTTTTAAACAGTTCAGCTTTCAAACCAGCTATAAATGTGTAACACTTTATCAGCTCTCAATATATGCCTTCAGTAAATTTTCAGCAACTTTCCTTTTAAAACCTTTTATGTTCCTGCAGCCTTTCAGTTCCAGTGGCAGCGCATTTTGTAAGTTGATAACGTGTGAGGTAAAGCTGTTCAGGCCATAAGTAGAAGTGTTCACTGTTGGTTTTGTTAAGTTTCCTTTATTTCTTGTATTATATATATATATATATATATATATATATATATATATATGTGTGAGGAGCTTTCAAATGCGTACTACAAATAAGAGTAATCTTAGCTGATGAATATAAGTAAAACAAATTCGGATTATTTCATTATTTCATTATAATGATTATTTCATTATTTGTGATTGTGTGGATTGAAATTTAAATATAACATGTTACAATTAAGTTAATTTACAACTTTCTTATAAACAATATATTTGTACGTGAAATATGAAGCTATTAACACTGAAACAAAGAGATATATACAAATATAACAATTCGTAACTTAAAACTTCACTTAACTTATAAGAAATGATGATAATTCGTATAAATTCTCCATGATCGTTATTTCATTTAAACTTATACACATCTTCAGTTGTCGTCTTCGTTACTAAACATAAGATGTTGACACGCTCTTGTGAGAACTACCAAAATCTGAGAATAAAACAAATTTAAAAACAGAATCGACAGCTGGTATTTTAAAATTCAGTTCCCGATGTTCATTTTTTAAAATAAATATCTTTTCCCAAACCATTAACTCTATCGGATCATTTAATTGCTTCTATAGTTTAACTTCTGGATTTATTTCATGGTTAAATGACTAAAATGATCTGCTACTGCCGATTTATGTTATACATTGCATTTATACATTGGTCGCTAGTTATATGTAGCTTATTCTTACGTTGTAAATTTTTAAGAAGTGTGGCCTATCCTCAGGTTAGAGCAAGAGTTCCGTCAAAGGGTATGTGTGGGTATGTATGGCAGTAAGGATGGTTCTAATGACACTGCAATGCAAGTTTCAGACTGGTTTAATGACTGCTTCTTTTTTATCACCACATCAAACTCGAAGTTGCCGACCAAGGATTATCAGTCGCCCGCCTCGGTAGCGTAGATGGTAGCATATCTGCCTCACGTTCAAGAGGTCCCCAGTTCGAATCTCGGTCAGAGTGTGTTACCTAGATAAGGAGTTTTCCGGGTTTTCCCTTATCCTTCAAGACGAATGTCGGGTAACTCTAAGCTCCATGGACCCTGGACTCATTTGAGCATCATTTCACCCAATTCATTCACCATCCGATATAACTTAACGTTGGGGCGGACGTAAATTAAAAAAGGGTTATCAGTATATCACTGTTCAGAACTATCCTATGTAGTGTAACTAATATGTTTCGGTAAGGGTTCCACGTTGGGCGCCAATTTGAAGCAACAATGTATGTGGCGAACAATGAGTTCTACGTTGAGGCTACCGTTTGCAGCAGTTTTGTTTAACTCAGGGTAAAACAATGAGGTTTCTCACAGGGTATGCGTGAATGTGTGTGAGAAGGATATTTTAATAACACTGGAATGCCCGTTTCCAACTTATTTATTTATTGCTTCCTTTTTAGAACATCGAAATTGAAGTTGCCGACCAAGTGTTACCAATATCCCTGTTTAGAGTTACTGAAGGCGGAATGTTTATTACTTGTTAAACTTTCGTTCCTCACCTATATATAAACCGACAAATATATTCTCACATTTCTGGTATGCCTGGCCCAAGACAGAACAAGTTGACCGCCCTAATCGCCCTCACGCCTCAGACTGTTTCAATGGCTTGCCCGCCACGAAGTGCTCTAATCGGCTCCACGCCGAAGACTGTTGTCCACAGCTGCGCGTGTGGGTGTACATGTGACTTTCACTTTCTCGAAACCCTCTTTTCACACAAATATTCTCTTTGTGGCTATTTTGTCGCCATTATGAATTGTTCAAAGAATACCCTATTCAACAAGTCAAATGCCATCCTTTAGAAACCTGCTAAGGACACTGTTTCTTACGTTTCTTTTGTTAAAGCAACTTATTCACGCACAACTGCTATTCGACTCAACTGCCCTTGCACGTGTTGTAACAAAGAACCAAAATTTCTTTGAAATGTTTTTGTAATGTTTTTTGTTTTCGTGGCTGGTACGTCCCACTAACAACTTTTGAGGTTCGCCCACCTTTGACACCGAAATTCGGACTCGTTAAGTTATAATCTAAGCAACGGCTATAATCTTTCAGTGTCGTTTTCACACCTCCTGTATATTTTACTATATCCAGTGATCATCAGGAATGGTTTAAATATTTAATCTTAACACTAGAAACTCATTTGAAGATTATTACTTGTTTTCATTAAGTTTATTAAAATTAACTGGTGTTGTAAATACGTGAAGTAAAATTTTCTAAATAAATAAGCTATTATGAAAGGAAAGAGTCACACTGAAAAATTCAATGCCATAGCCGGGATTTTCACCAGGGATATTCTGGTCTCCGTCCAGTCACTCTAACCATTGAGCTACTATGGCCAACGTGCCAACATGACATTAAATACTCCAACTGACTCGTGTTTTTCCTGCCAAACCACTTAGGTATTCTCATAAACACATGAGACAACTACCTTAATGGCGACTTACTATGTTGTAACTACTTTAAGGTCCGGCCTTTATAGTTCGGACCACTATTAGGTAGAACTAATCGAATTTAATGTCATTTTGGCACCTTGGCCATAGTAGCTCAATGATTTAGAGCGGCTGGACGGAGACCAGAAAATCCGTGGTTCAAATCCCGGCTATGACACTGAATTTTTCAGTAATGCTCGACCATTTCATAATGCGTCCTACACAGGGCTAGTGTGAAAGAATAATTAATTTCCAAATAAGCTATTGTTCTGTGCCTGAGAAATATCAGATGAAATGCAGAACAAGAGAAAGTCGATTTTCTGAATAAATCACGTGTCGTTATAGAGTCGCTGGCCTTAGTGACACGGGTCTATGCCACACCCAGCACTTGCACTGACCCCCAGAGACCATGTAAAATGAAAATCCGGAATACGATCTCCTCACATATACTGCGTGTCCGACTATAAACGGAAAAGCATCAGGTTGTGTTTTCGTAGCCAAGTTTTATGTTCGTGCATGTTTATGTGACAGTCATAGATAGCCACTATCCAGCAGAATCCATCGCTTTCCTCCAATGGAAGGTGGTGTAAAATTATTGATGGCATGATAAAAGCATAGTAAAACGAATCAGAAAAAGAAAAATGTTCATAGATTTTTTTATATCGTCTAAATGGGATAGTTTCTGTTTGGAGTTTTCCTCTTGAACGTCTGCTTGCAGTGAGGCCCTAAATACTCCAGCAGGGACAAATAAAGATTACATTATATGTTCTAAGCCTTTCCGAGAGAGCAGTGGCGGCTGGTGGGTTAAATTATTGGTGGTGCACAAATGAAAAATAAAATACAGTGTAGTAGTGACTCACCTAACTATACAGATTCTCTGCTCTACTCTCCTTAGACCTGGCGAATCTATCGATAACTTTTGCGTAAAGTCGCTGATCTTCATAACAAAATCTCTCTCAATTGAAAGCATTGCTAATGCTGTCAATCGGTCCTGTGACATTGTGTTCCTAGGAAAGTTTTTATTATTTTTAAAGTTGAGAAAGAACATTCTGCTTCAGCGGTAGAAAAGTACTCGGAGGAGTTTGATATTTTCGCTGAATGTAGCACATAAATTGATTTCCTTATTGAAGTCCATCAAGCACAAAGCGCCGGACATTCCAAGAAATTCCTCTCGACTGTAAATTACAGTCAGTTCTCTACGAATTTTTGTTCCAATGATAAAAGGATAGAACCTTATTGTTTCTCTAAGGGAATCCTCTGGAAATGTCTTAGAAATTTTCTTGATGAAACAAATTCGAGGCTTCCAGATGTTCCGTGAAGCTAACTCTGTCCTTTGCTTCTCTAAGAATGCCACATACTTCAAGAGCTTCTCTTATTTTCACATCTATTCTTCTCTTCTTAATCACAGTTTCTTCGTGTTCCTCGATATCCACGCTATTTCTTACCTTTTGCACTTCCCTTTTAAATGCGTTTAGCTAGGCGATGGCAAATGTTGCATTGCAGTCTCGTTTCTGCAGCTGATTGTACAAAATGTCCACATGTGGCATGATCTTATAGAAGAAAGACAGCCAGAATACAAAATTATAATCCTTCAAAGTGGCCATAAACCCAGAAGCCTGAACAAGTGTGGCGTTGTTGTTTAACAGAGCTCTCTTCTGAATAACCTCCATGCATTTAATTAAATTCTCCCTGTGTTCGAAAAGCAGAGCACACAGAAGCTAAGCCTGAAGGTCACGCTATAGCCGTTGCTAAGAGTAGGAGAAGCTAGGTTTATAAACCTCCATTTAAGCAATGTATTAGAAGCCCCTGCCAAGTCTTCACCTTCCTGTAACCCCCTCAGAGAGCCGACATTTGGGCGAAATCTTAGGTTAACTCTTCGCTGCAAACCTGCGGCTCCTACAGCTAACCTCTGTTTATTTCGACTTCTGCGGTCATGGGGAGCTACAGACGATAAGCGTAATTGAAACATGTTTGTATATAAAACAATGCAAACAAGTACAGCTTTAATGTGCAAAATGCACCTGTTGTACATTCAGAATCAGTGGGTGTAGCGCAAACCTGCAACCTTATGAAGGAACCGCCCCTGCGTGAGAGCTGTTGCTGACCATTTTGCTTCTAATTCATCACTTTAGGTGTCCTAAAATTATTGAAATCCATCCCAAAACTATAAACAATCATTCCACAGGAATTTGATAGAAAGAGTCAATATGAAATGTTCAATGCCACGGCCAGGATTTGAACCACAGATCTCCTGGTTTCCGTCCAGTCGCTCTCACCCATTGAGCTACCATGGCTAACTTGCCATCATACATTAAATTCTCTGATTGACTCGTATATTTCCCCAGTAAACCACTGGGGGCTCTTGTATTCGAGATACACCGTTTGGGGCGACTTACTCTCCTAAGTACCGGGTAAGTAATTCAGTAAACGCCTCGGAAAAAAATGGACCTATCGTATGAGTACACTAGCAACGTCAGCTAAAAATAAAATGGTGGATTCTTGTTTTTAGAGCAGGGGTTGCCTGCCAAAATTAGGAAAATATTGGAGGCATTCCTCATATATCATGGACCCGTACAGTCAAAATGGACATATTAAACAACAGTTTATTTACATTTTTGCTTAAACTAAGTATCGTGCAACTCAAGTAATATACATAAGAGCTTTTGACATTTATTTGATAACATTATAACCCTCAGAAAATGATTAAAACCGTCTTAAAAAGGTGAACCAAGCACGAGAACTCGCGAGGTGGAAAAGGTATAGCGCCAGGAATACAAGTCGTTCTACTGAACCCAGAACGTGCATTTAGTCAACTCTCGAAATAGCTCAATGGGATTATGACGTCTCCTGTTTCCTAACCCCCAATGACACAGGTTCGAGTCCCAGTTGTCATTATTTTTATGTTCATGAAAACTTGTAAACACAATTCATAATAATTTAATTATAAACTTCCTGAGAGCGTGCATTACCCAAGAAGGTGATCCGTTCTAGAACTTGCCTTGTTAAGGGGTGACGTATGCAAATATTCAGGGTCTTACATAAATAGCCATAACATCCAAAGTTTTCAAGTTAGAGAAGTGAAACTTAGTATACTCGTTTACGATAATACAGTTAATACGCACAATTTTTTCATAATTTTTCATTTTTTATAACTAATGCTACATATTTTTTCTATATCCAGAGATATTTACGAACTTAAGCCCATTTTTTTTTCAAAATTCACATATGCTATCTTTCTGAAATTTGGTATGTTATTTTAAAACACACTAAAAATGAATTTGTTGGTTTTAGATTTCTTATTGAAGCTGTATAGAATTTAAAAAAAAATGTTAGTCATATGCATACTTTAAAAATTAAAATAATTTCATATATTTTGTATCATCACATTCCATTTAGAACTTAATCTTAAATTCTAGAACCAAGAAAATGTTCATTGTGGCATAAGAAAGCTGTGTGCTAAATTGCATCACTGTAGATGAAATACTTTGAGGGGAAAATGGGTTGAAGTTGTAGAAAATGCAAGTTACGGGGAAAGGCGGTTAAAAATGCAATAAGTATTATTCAGTTTGCCTTTTAATTTTAAGTCAGAACTTCCCATATCCATAGTCTGTATCCTCATTCTGGTCTTCTTCAGCCTTTCTTCTTAAATTCCTCTTCTGTCTTGCTTCTTTCTGCATTAATTTCATAGCTCTTTTTGCACCAGCGATGCGAATGTTGTCGATACTCTGCAAAATTGTTTCCATAAACACACCAGGTTGATACCCCAACTGATGCATAACTTTCTTTCTGCCAGCATTCCCATCATTAAACACTATTGCAGCATCAAATGTAGCAATTTTCTCCACTATGGGAGACACAAATGATGTTTTGGGACACCGTTTCCATATCAAACTGTTGAGACTTTCATTTGGGTTTTGTGTCTCTCCATAGAGACATTTTTTAGCAAGTCTGGGTGTGCTAAGAATTGGTACGTGGGTTTTATAGATTCCAAGACAGCTGATGGAAGACTATGTGTTGCTACTATGCAACAATAGGGCATTTAATTTTTTAAGGTACATACAGACCACGTACAGTCATAATATTTTGATGTTTGATAGCTAACACTATATACTATTCTACAAAACAATAAAAAAATTAGATTTTTTGAACATTTTCTCGTACGTCTCCCCTTAAAGGAGTCGTGCTTCAGGAATAGAAAAAGGGTCATTCCAGCTCCATTGAACATAGCAATTTCAAAGGACATTTTTAATAGAACAATAATTCTATGTCTGCAAAAATTGTGTTCAATTTCCATGAATAACGCTGATACTGTAATTTTCTTGTTGTGTGTGTTCAATTGTGTACAAATGATGCTTATTTCAACTGCACCTACCTATAGGGTGTTTAAACAGCTACTTGCTTGCAGTTCATCAATAAAGAAAAATCAGACAACACCATAAAATATAAATAAAACAATTAAAAATATATCGTAACAATTTTCATAATAACACAGGTAAGTTATGAGTATCACATGGAAAAATAGCATACTTATGCCGGGGATTTGAACTACCTTCACAGTTGACAGATGACATAGCCGTTCTGTGCTAGTTCCAATGAGTTACCTAGTAACGTGTGAGATAAACATTCCGTCTAACATATAGTATTCACTTGTTCCAGTAAACATTTGAAGACGTGCGAACGTCAACTGTCTAATAACGAATATACTACAGGCGATGTGATAACGTCTATATTAGTACTAATTTCATTGAGTGCTTAGCATCCATCTTAATACGCGGGTAGAACCTCGTAATGGGGCAAATTTTTTCTGTTGGAATATAAAATGCGGATTGCATAAATCTCGAGAATAAGGGGCAGCTGACTTACGTGGTATATAGAGGTTTAAACTTTTCGATAGTTATGCTTTTCTATAATAGAAATTAATATGTTTTGTATGCTGGCCTACAAAACATGACCTGATTTAAACCCAAAATTTAGCAGCCTGCGTTTAGCCCGCCTCGGTTGCGTAGATGGTAGTGTGTCTGCCTCACGTTCAAGAGGTCCCGAGTTTGAATCTCGGTCAGGGTGAGTTACGTGGATAACGTTTCTTACGGGGATTTTCCTTATCCTGCAAGACGAATGTCGGGTAACTCTTAAGCTCCATGGACACTGGGCTCATTTGATCATCACATCACCTAATTCATTCACCGTCCGATATGACATAACGTTGGAGGACGTAAAGTTCAAAAAAGGCGTATAAGTGTGTAGGATTGTTATTTCTGTTGTACGAAATGCGATGCATATACAAGAATAAGCGATTTTAATTTTTTTTTACCAGAATGAGCATCGAAAACCACACAATTGCAACTCATCAACTTTTGTTGTGTGGGTGCCTGAAAACATGAATTTTTCTAAAATCTTATGGCCCTCAGATTTGGTCCGGAACAACTTGCTACTTCCAGTGGACTAACGATGGACCATCAGTTTTCTTATTCATAAACTGGGTTTAGTGATAGTCCGGGGAACAGACACGTTGGTCTGGCTCAAATTTTGGTCCACCTCCGAGAGGTAGATTAAAGAGAGAGTATCTTTCTAACATGGACGACAATGAAGCGATGACTGTGTCTATGGTGCGTAGAATTCGTGAAATAAAACGACGGAGGAAAAGTTATTTACCAAGAATAGAAATTATTACGAAGTACGACGACCTAAACTTCTAAAGCAGGTACAGGTTTAGTAAAGCGAACGGCAGAGAGCTGATAGAAATAATTCATCCTAACCTAGACGCCAGGGACGATAAACGAGGTCTGACACTCAAATCCTAGCAGCACTTCGGTATTATACAAGAGGAGGATATCAAGACAACACTGCTAACCTGTACGTCAGGGACGATAACCGAGGTCTGACACTCAAATCCTAACAGCACTTCCGTATTATACAAGAGGAGGATATCAAGACAACACTGCTAATCTGTACGTCAGGGACGATAACCGAGGTCTGACACTCAAATCCTAACAGCACTTCAGTATTATACAAGAGGAGGATATCAAGACAGCACTGCTAACCTGTACGTCAGGGTTGATAACCGAGGCCTGACACTCAAATCCTAACAGCACTTCGGTATTATACAAGACGAGGATATCAAGACAACAATGCTGACCTGTACGTCAGGGACGATAACCGAGGTCTGACACACAAATCCTAACAGCACTTCGGTATATTACAAGAGGAGGATATCAAGACAACAATGCTTACCTGTACGTCAGGGACGATAACCGAGGTCTGACACTCAAATCCTAACAGCACTTCGTTATTATACAAGAGAAGGATATCAAGACAACACTGCTAACCTGTACGTCAGAGGCGATAACCGAGGCCTGACACTCAAATCCTAACAGCACTTCGGTATTATACAAGAGGAGGATATCAAGACAACACTGCTAACCTGTACGTCAGGGACGATAACCGAGGCCTGACACTCAAATCCTAACAGAACTTTGGTATTATACAAGAGGAGGATATCAAGACAACACTGCTAACCTGTACGTCAGGGACGATAACTGAGGTCTGACACTCAAATCCTAACAGCACTTCGGTATTATACAAGAGGAGGATATCAAGACAACACTGCTGACCTGTACGTCAGGGACGATAACCGACGTCTGACACCCAAATCCTAACATCATTTCGGTATTATACAAGAGGAGGATATCAAGACAACACTGCTAACCTGTACGTCAGGGACGATAACAGAGGTCTGACACTCAAATCCTAACATCACTTCGGTATTATACAAGAGGAGGATATCAAGACAACACTGCGGACCTGTATCAGTAAGCCGCATTATCAGCAAACTCGTTATAAATTTCTCTCCAAGCCTCCTGCATTCTCATATTTGTACTCGTCGACAGGGATTTATTTTCTACAATGTTCCTGGTTTTTTGGACTATAGAAAACATTGGTCTTCCTCTGACAAATTTATACTACGCTTCTTCATATTATCCATATTCACATCACACCAAACTTTGTTACCGAACTTCAAACACCAGAAGCAACCGTAAGAATGATTAAGAAACAGTTGAGAAACTATCACAGGGATTTATAAACTTGTAGGTACACTGTCATTTGTTTATCACTCTACGTCGTATACCACTTGTTCCGTGCTCGTGCACGAATTTACTTGGCCCGAAGCTTTTTATGAATACGGCCTTTAAAGTACAAACACACAAAGGCCTATTGTCCCGCCATGAATGGAATTAAAAACGTCATTTTTGTGATTTTCGTCCTTTACTGACCACTTGTATTCAGAAAACAAGAGCCAAACATGCTTGTTCTTTTTAACATACACAGCTCCTGCAGCCTATACGGGCAGACCACCCTTTCAGCAACATCTGTTATGGACAGCCTATACATTCCTTGCAGCCTGTTGTGGGAGGGACGGCTTATTCCAGACAATCGGATGCAATGCACGCAATATTCGGGGGTTTACCTCAATGCTGAAAACAATCAAACAGCGGCGTATTGTGAAGTGCACTCCCTTCCCAGAGTGCAGGAAATGTGAAACTGAATTCGTGTCTCCCAAGTGCTTCGTTGCAAGATATCGCTGTTCAGAATTTCCCCGAGGATTTAATCGAAGAAACCACACCTACTATAGCTTTGCATTCCTGCATACACTCATAATGAATACACAGAGACATATGTTTGCTGATTTGTATTACAATTAATATTACTACAGAGGTTACTAGACACTGTCCCCAAGTGGAGCTTTCCGGGAGGAATAATGAGGCGAGGGGAGAAAAGAGGCTGGAGTCTATACACCTACTATAGCTTTGCATTCCTGCATACACTCATAATGAATACATACAGACATATGTTTGCTGATTTGGATTACAATTAATATTACTACAGAGGTTACTAGACACTGTCCCCAAGTGGAGCTTTCCGGGAGGAATAATGAGGCGAGGGGAGACAAGAGGGTGGAGTCTATACATTTTACTTAAATGGAATACTCCTCCGGTATGCCAGGTGAATGAATTTCCCCCTATGATGGTTCGGAAGCGGTCCCAGCACACAGTTTGTAGAAAAGCAACCGACCAGTCGGAGGAGAAAGTGGTTGTTTCAGAGGCTATCATCCTTCCATGCAACGCCGAGTATCCCACAGAACCTTCTACAATGAAAAGGACCACCAGACTAGAGATGTTTTGAAACAGAAATGGAGGGACAGGAAGTTCGGGGATGTAATTCATTTATACGGCATTCACCTGGTGGCCCGCGAAAATCCCCGAAAAAACCAATGGGTTAGGTAAGCCGGCCACAGAAATCGATCCCGGAACTCCCGAATTCGGACAACAGAGGAAACAGTCTGCCACATCTCGGTTAGTTACTACCAAGTAAGGAATTCCATCACTTACTTATTCAGTTATACGAGGTGTGTTGAAGTTTAAACACCTATTTAATTATCAACGTTGGGAACAGATAGGAACTTATGACTTTTTTTAAATACACGTGGACTTTTTAAATGGGTTACAGAGATGGCAGCACTATACAGTGCATGAAATCTAGTGGCAGCGACGATTTAGGACTGCTTTCATATTTAAAATGGCGACGTTTTTATTGCAAGAACAGCGTGTATTCACCTGTTTTCACCATTTTCGTGATGTGACAACAATTGAAATTCATCGTCAGTTGAGTGAGACATGTGGTGACTGTACGTTGGATGTGTCTAATCTACGTTCATGGGTATGACAGTTCAATGAAGGCAGAACACCGTGTGACAACAAACCAAGACAGTTGAGTGAGGTATGTGGTGATGGTATCATAGATGTGTCTAATGTACGTTCCTGGGTGTGACAGTTCAATGAGGGCAGAACATCGTGTGACAACAAACCAAGACAGTTAAGTGAGGCATGTGGTGATGGTACCATGGATGTTTCTAATGTACGTTCCTGGGTGTGACAGTTCAATGAAGGCGGAACATCGTGTGACAACATAGCAAAACAGTTAAGTGAGGCGTGTGGAGATGGTACCATGGATGTGTCTAATGTACGTTCCTGGGTGTGACAGTTCAATGAAGGCAGAACATCGTGTGACAACAAACCAAGACAGTTAAGTGAGGTATGTGATAATGGTACCATGGATGTGTCTAATGTGCGTTCCTGGGTACGACAGTTCAATGAAGACAGAACATCGTGTGACAACAAACCGAGACAGTTAAGTGAAGTATGTTGTGATGGTACCATGGATGTGTCTAATGTACGTTCCTGGGTGCGACAGTTCAATGAAGGCAGAATATCATGTGACAACAAACCAAGACAGTTAAGTGAGGTCTGTGGTGATGGTACCATGGATGTGTCTAATGTACGTTCCTGGGTGCGACAGTTCAATGAAGGCAGGGCATCGCGTGACAGCAAACAAGGCAGTTGAGTGAGGCATGTGGTGATGGTACCATGGATGTGTCTAATGTACGTTCCTGGGTGTGACAGTTCAATGAAGGCAGAACATCCTGTGACAACAAACCAAGTCAGTTGAGTGAGGTATGTGGTGATGGTACCATGAATGTGTCTAATGTACGTTCCTGTGTGCGACAGTTCAATGCAGACAGAACATCATTTGACAACAAACCAAGACATTTAAGTGAAACATGTGTTAATGGTACCATGGATGTGTCTAATGTACGTTCCTGGGTGCGACAGTTCAATGAAGACAGAACATCGTGTAACAACAAACCAAGGCAGTTAAGTGAGGTATGTGGTGATGGTACCATGGATGTGTCTAATGTACGTTCCTGGGTGTGACAGTTCAATGAAGACAGAACATCGTGTGACAACAAACCAAGACAGTTAAGTGAGGTATGTGGTGATGGTACCATGGATGTGTCTAATGTACGTTCCTGGGTGTGACAGTTCAATGAAGACAGAACATCGTGTGACAACAAACCAAGACAGTTAAGTGAGGTATGTGGTGATGGTACCATGGATGTGTCTAATGTGCGTTCATGGGTATGACAGTTCAATGAAGACAGAACATCGTGTGACAACAAACCAAGACAGTTAAGTGAGGTATGTGGTGATGGTACCATGGATGTATCTAATGTACGTTCATGGGTATGACAGTTCAATGAAGACAGAACATCGCGTGACAACAAACTAGGACACTTAAGTGAGGCATGTGGTGATGGTGCCATGTATTTGTGTAATGTTCGTTCCTGGGTGCGGCAGTTCAATGAATGCAGAACATCGAGTAACAACAAACCAATACAGTTGAAGGTATCGCCTCCCAAAATTGGTATCTCCGTGGGATCTGTGCACACAACCCTGCATTAGGACATCAAAATGCGAAAAGTGTCTTTCAGGTGGCTGCCATGAATACTGACGGATGATCCATTAGGCTGCGCGCGTGGCAAATTTTCAGGCGATGTTGACATGTGATGACGGCATGAATGGAACTTTGTTTCAATCGATTCTGCAATGGGTGAGACGTGTATGCCCTTTCTCAACCCTGAAACGAAGCACCAGTCAGCTCAGTGGAAGGACACAGACTTTCCGCCACCAAGAATATTTCGGGTGGACGCCAGTGCTCACAAAATAATGGTGGGCATCTTCTGGGACAGCATTGGTGTAATCCTTAGTCATATTTTTTCCAAAGGGAACTATGGTGATAACTGCAGCCCACCAAAATGTTTTGTGGAATAAATTCCTTCCGGAATTGCGTGAGAAACGGGCGGAATGAGCTGTACGTGTGCTGTTTCATCAAGACAAGAGATTGCTAATGCTCCCTATTCACCTGACGTGGCTCCTAGCGACTTCTTGCTGTTTTCCCACGATGACAGATACTCTCCGTGGTTGCAAATTCTCTAGTCGTGCCGATGTTGCCTCAGCGATTTTCCAGTAGTCAAAACACACTCCCGAAGAAGCGTTCGCAGCGGCCATGGAATCATGGCGTAAACGTTCTGGAAATTGTGAACGGCTAGAGGGAGATTACGTTGGGAAGTGACGCTATAATTAGACTGAGCAAAATGTAGTTGGAGGCGTTCCCTACCGACTCTAGCTTTCCCCCCTCTACCGTCATTTCAAGTTGCCTCTCCTCCATCGTGAGGGCTGCACTAGTCATCTGTTTCACTCATTTTCGCATGACTGTTACATTCAATCTTTGCATTTTCTGCGTAATTACTATTTAGTTCCTTAGGGTTTAAAGAAACTATAATTTAGTTATTTGTTGATCGATTCTGAGGTCATGTCTGAGGTAACTATATTCTGTTAACTTTGTAAATCAAAACAGCACTAAAATACACCCGTTAGGTGTGGTTTGCACTCCGTCCTATGCAGGAAGGGAGAGGTGGTAGTCACGTTAGCTTGGATGTTGAGAAGCGGAGAAGGTTAACCTCGCGCATGCCCACACCGACTGCATTTTGTTTGCGGTCTATCTGTAGTATTGTTGGGATTACTTTGTGAGAACAAAATAGTAGTTATAACGTGAACGCACCTCCTACTGTACACATACACATCAGGAAATGTTTATATAACTGTTAGATTTTTATTAGAGATTCTTAAAACATGAGCAGCTTTCGTTGCTGGACCTTTGGGTTGAATTTAAAACTTCTGCAATTACTATTTATGGGGTAATGAATATAAAATAGGAAAAAAAAAACATTATACTACTGGTTTTTAAAACCTCCAATGTCATGTACGTTACATGAAAAGAGAGGGTTGACAAGAAACTTGGAAGTTTATACGTATAATAACGTGAACGAATCTGGGGGTTATGCTAGCAGTTTGTGTAAACTAAAGCAGCATAAACCTGGATGGAAACACCTCTCATGAACATTTGATGCAAATGCAGGCACAACTTTATGAGTAATGACAAATTTAATGCACTAACACATAAAGCGTTATCTGCATTTGGTTGGAATAAAATTCGTATCAAACACTTTTACACCAGCAGACGTGATATTTTGGAGCGACACATTAAGCGCGTCATGAAGGCAGTTTTTATTTGCTGTTTGGAAACCGAAATAAAGGCAGCTTATCTTTAAGGCATGCACAGCAGCACCGGTAAATTTTGCTTCCTGAAAGGGAGAGTCATAAAATGGTTATTTGACGTCATAAATAATACGAACCAAAACTCTGATACACTCAGTTTAATTCTGCGTCTACAAAAGTCGATATATGTACGCATATCGCGAGACATATTTATAGCTTTGTTAATGAAACCTTAGTAAGAATCAGGGGTAGGGTGTGGCGGCTGTATGCTAGTTAGGAGGGCCAAGTATCGATCCCTGGTTGAGACTAACTTCCTTCCTTCCATGGTAGGTGGGCATTTTTCCTCAGTACAACAAGAAAACTGAATTTAAAATCTTCATTCTCTCCCCATACTTTAGTAAACCATTCTTTAGAAAAGGTTACTTTATAATCTGTAGAAAACATTGGAAATTTCTATAAAATACCTACAGTAGAGTTTTCATACTTGCTCTGCATTTACAGCTTTGAAATTCCCTAACTATACAACAGAAAAATAACCATTTAGAATAGATAAAAGCAAAAGTATTTTAAAATTGGAATCAATAAAAATAAACACCTACTGTCCAGCAACGACATGAAGAAAAGGCAAAGGAATGTGTAATTCCTCTGTTGAATGTGAATGCATAATTCGCACATGCGTAATACCTATCACTGCAGTTACTGACACAAGCATTAGATATGACAGCATGGGTGACTTATATGTACTCTCATACACTCACTTCGTAGTAAACGGATCGACTATCAGAGCAGATATACAGTTCAAGCTCCTCTCCCTCTTCAGACCCCGCTTGTCTTCTTGTGGTGGGTAGACAGTACATAATACCTATCACTGCAGTTACTGAAACGAGCGTTAGATCTGACAGCACGAGTGACTTATATGTACTCTCATACACTCATTTCGTAGTAAACAGATCCACTACCAGAGCAGATAAACAGTTCAAACTCCTCTCGCTCTTCAAGCCCCGCTTGTCTTCTTGTGGTGGGTAGACAGTACATAATACCTATCACTGCAGTTACTGAAACGAGCGTTAGATCTGACAGCACGAGTGACTTATATGTACTCTCATACACTCATTTCGTAGTAAACAGATCCACTACCAGAGCAGATAAACAGTTCAAACTCCTCTCGCTCTTCAAGCCCCGCTTGTCTTCTTGTGGTGGGTAGACAGTACATAATACCTATCACTGCAGTTACTGAAACGAGCGTTAACTCTGACAGCATGGGTGCCTCATATGTACTCTAATACACTCATTTCGTAATAAACAGATCCACTACCAGAGCAGATAAACAGTTCAAGCTCCTCTCCCTCTTCAGGCCCCGCTTGTCTTCTTGTAGTGGGTAGACAGTACATAATACCTATCACTGCAGTTACTGAAACAAGCATTAGATCTGACAGCATAGGTGACTCATATGTACTCTCATACACTCATTTCATAGTAAACAGATCCACTACCAGAGCAGATAAACAGTTCAAACTCCTCTCGCTCTTCAAGCCCCGCTTGTTTTCTTGTGGTGGGTAGACAGTACATAATACCTTTCACTGCAGTTACTGAAACAAGCATTAGATCTGACAGCATAGGTGACTCATATGTACTCTCATACACTCATTTCGTAGTAAACAGATCCACCACCAGAGCAGATAAAATATTCAAGACTCTCTTCCTCTTCAGTACCGCTTGTCTACTTATGGTGGATAGATGGTATTTAAGAAATATATTTTACAAATATGTAGTTACATAAATTATGTGCTTTAAATATATGTGCCAGTAAATTCTTTGTGTAATAGGAATTTGCGAAGTTTTAAGGTTTATCAAATCCAAAAGTCATTCAGAACTAAGAGTACCTCTCGAGAAAGTTCAGAAATAGATGTTATTTCTAAGATCAATAGATCTCTCAAACAAGAAGTACTTTATAGAAACTTAAATCTGGAAAATTTATTGTCAAGGTAAGACAAACATGGCTAATGGTAGGGGGAATAAATAAATAGGGCAAATGATTGCCTTCTTAATTTGGGTGGACAGTATAAAGTCATTCAGAATTAGAGTACCTCTAGAAAACTTTGAGAAGTTGATCTTAATTCCCATTGAAATATTTTATTGAAGGAGCTGCTCATAAAAACGTTTTTGAACAAACTAGTATTTTCAAAAGAAAAATAACTTGATTAAGTACTTTCCAGTAAGATTTGCTTTTGTTTTTGCTTCCCCATGCTTGGAAGATGCTCAAATTAAATTGCAAGTTTGATATTATAGAGACCTTTTTGGTTATACTTTTACTAGCAGACAAGACGACACAGATCTTTTTATAAGGAGCTTTTTCAGGTAGAATCTCGTTATCAAAATTTTTGGTTGGAATATAATCACGTAGTAAAGAAAGTGACAAGTGGTGGAGACACTGTGCATATTTGTCCCACAGCTATACTGTTTATGTACTATCTTTCAAAAAAGTAAATGTACACTTTCCGCGGGTCACTATCATTCAGGCGTTCCGTGACTAGATGGTATGAAAACTAAATCGCCCATGTTCGTAGATGTACGGTGTCGTGGTTGCCGTTTTAACCTGTTACTCACTTCGAAGATTTCTTAGGCTATGTTAACCCAGCATAACAAAAGATTGAGTATATATCATAAAGTAAGTAGTAATTATCTTGCAGCTGAACTATTAACTGTATAGCGTTGGAAAATGTGCAAGAAAACGGAAAACAGTGGAATTATGATTTTACCAGAACCAATATCTATATTGTATATAAAGTAAGGTTCCTTAAGTGCTCACGTAGCTCAATGACAGAGAGCATGCGTTGTGATAAGTATTACGAAGGTTCATGGTTCGAATACCATCCTGTGGATATGTTTTTTTTTCCAGATTTTTAATTTGTTAGATTAAGTAACGAACCAATTTATAACTCTTCTCTTGGGGTAAGCTGTAACTAATGGCATTGGAGAATTAGTAAGAAGACGAATGCCAGAAAGAATGGCTGTTTAATAGAGCCAACATCTTGTTATATATAACCTACTACAAGCAAATGTTATCGTAGCCCAGTGACAGAATACATGCTGTCACTAAGCAGAGGATTCATGGTTCGAAACCTAGTATGTAGCCATAATCTTTATTCCAATATTTATACTTTGTAAGACACCGTTACGAATGAAATTATACTTTCTCTCTTGCGACTAAGTTAATAAAATGTTTTCCAAAAGAATGCAAGAAGTTTCCAGAAGGTTGAATGATAATTGTAATGGAGCCAACTCCTAAACGCTGTATACCATCCATCTGTTCTAACAATACGCTAATATATAAAATAACAAGAAACTGAATAATTCTCATCTTGAGAAAAACAAACTTAGAGCTGCAATATAACTGTATAATCCAGTGGAGTAAAGATATAAAACTGAAAAGATATTATGTGTAACCTTAGTTACAAATAGCCATTATTAGGAATTATAGAAGGTAGACCATATCCAAAGATAATGTTGCTTAGGAAACAAAGTAAAAAGCTGCAATTTCTTCATGAAGCCAACGTCATACATTAACAAATTAAATAAATTATGAAACATTTGAGAAGTTGACTCTATTAAGCCACCATTCTTCCTGGCATTCGTCTTCTTGCTAATTATCCTATGCCATTAGTAACAGCTTACCACAGTTGTAAAGCGTTTCGTTACTTAATCTAACAAATTAAAATTCTGGAATAAAAAACATATCCGCAGGATGGTACTCGAACCAAGAACCCTCGTAGTATTTATCACAGCGCGTGCTCTCTGTCATTGAGCTACGTGAGCACTTAAGGAACCTTGCTTTATATACAATATAGATATTAGTTGTGTTAAAATCATAATTCCACGTGCTTTCCGTTTTCTTGCACATTTTCCAACGCCATGTAGTTAATAGCTCAGCTGCAAGATAATTATTACTTGCTTTATGATATATACTCAATCTTTTGTTATACTGGATTAATATAGCCTTAGACATCTTCGAAGTGAGTATCAGGTTAAAATGGCGACCACGACACTATACATCTACGAACATGGGCGATTTAGTTTTCATACCATCTAGTCACAGAACGCCTAAGTGATACTGACCCACGGAAAGTGTACATTTACTTTCTTGAAAGCTAGTACAGGCCATAGACTAAACTGGCTGATCCATCTTGATAACTTACTTCAATTTAATTCCTCATTATACAGGGTGAGTCACCTAAAACTTGCACCGTAAATATTTCTGAAATGGTATGTGCTATTCATATGCGGTTTTCACGGAATTGAACTATAGGCAGGGGCTCGCATTTTCAAATGATACACAGATTTTTATAATTTTTAGAAAGTGTATTTATGTACAAAAGTTACATTTTTTTAAATGGAACAATGCGTGTTGACATTAAGAAAATAAAGGTATAATAAATTAGAATGTCAATGGTGTTTTTTGCACGATTCTAATGTAAGTAGTTTACGAGAAATCGTCATTTGAAAATTGAACGCACCGGCAGTTGTTTGTTCCATTCAATTGCTTAGTTGCTAGGCTAGGAAGTTGTTATGTTTGTTTACAATGTGTTTTGTCTACACTGGCAGTTATTTTGTGATAGTTGAAGCAGTAGGACGTGCTTGGAAGATGGTATTTACCAATGCAGAAAGAGCAGATATGCTCATAGTTTATGGTGAATGTAGAAAGAATGCAGTTCTTTCTTGTACAGTGTACTTGGAAACATATCCGAATAGACGTCAACCATCTCGTCAATTATTTGTGAACCTCTTCAACCAATTACGTGAAAGTGGTAGTATAACGTCTAGAAAACGCACCAGAAACAAACGAGCAACTGGAGAGCAAGGATAAATTAATGTTCTAGCTGCTGTTGCAGTAGATCCCCACATTAGTTCTCGTGCAATCGCACGAGGAAGCGGCATCAGTCAAAGAAGTGTAATCCGCATCCTCCATGGTCATAAGTTCCATCCGTATCACATCTCTCTCCATCAAGTGCTGCATGGCAATGATTTTGAGAATCGTGTGAACTTTTGTACATGGGCATTGAGACATGATACTCCAAATTTGTCATGTATCTTGTTCACTGATGAAGCAACATTTACTAATCATGGCCAAGTAAATCTAAAAAATATGCACTATTGGTCTGTTGACAATCCTCGTTGGCTGCGTCAGGTAGAACGTCAGCATCCATGGAGTGTGAACGTGTGGTGTGGAATAGTGAACCATCACATCATTGGCCCTTTTTTCATAGAAGGAACACTGAATTCACAGAAGTATCTCAACCTCCTAACAGACGATCTTCCACAGATGTTAGAAGACTTTCCCCTTCAGACTAGGAGGAATCTGTGGTATCAACATGATGGCTGTCCGGCCCATAGTGCACGAATTACTACAGCTTATCTTCAAGGATTGTTTCAAAATCGGTGGATTGGACGAAGGGGACCTGTACCTTGGCCGGCCCGTTCACCAGATTTGACTCCTTTAGATTTTTTTTCTGTGGGGGAAGCTGAAAGACACTGTCTACAAGGACATACCAACTATACCAGAAGATATGAAACGGCGTATTACTGCTGCCTGCGCTGAAATTTCCACTGAAATGCTAGAACGTGTACAGCAATCTTTACATACTAGACTGGAAGCTTGTATTGAAGCTGGTGGTGCTCATTTTGAACACAGGCTTTGAGGGTACAGTTTTGTTTACTTGTCAGAATCCTCATTTTTCTTCATTCACTTGTTTTTCTTAGTTTGTCCTAGCCATTGTCCCGTTTTGTACAAATAACGATTTCTCGTAAACTACTTACTTAGAATCGTGCAAAAAACACCATTGACATTCTAATTTATTCTACTTTTATTTTCTTAATGTCAATACGCATTGTTCCATTTAAAAAAATGTAACTTTTGTACATAAATACACTTTCTAAAAATTATAAAAATCTGTGTATCATTTGAAATTGCGAGCCCCTGCCTATAGTTTAATTCCGTGAAAACCGCATATCAATAGCACATACCATTTCAGAAATATTTACGGTGCAAGTTTTAGGTGACTCACCCTGTATATAATATATCATTAGGTTGGCATCTTCCAAATGAATAAGGTCATCTTGTAAGCGTTCTGCATTATGTTGAGAAATCACACCATCGGGCAACCAATTAGCTACCTCTTTTGGTCTCACCCTTCGTTCGTTAAGAAACCAAAAGGTTCTGACAGGTTACAAACACTTCTTCTGATCGGACTTGACGTAAGGGTGATTTACGAGTCCTCTCCGCAAGTCTGGCAGCATACAACTCGTTTCCACTTATAAGAGAGGCTATTGAGAAGAACATGCTCCAGGGGTAACTTTGCATAATAGCTATAATCTTTTCACAGCCTGAATAAGTAACTTCCTAGAGTTAACAGTTGAAGTTTGCCATTTCGTCATCAAAGTTTCAGTGTCCCAGTATTCCTTTCGGCCTTCATATATTTTTTCCAATATCCCTATAAGTAAATATAATTTTTACTTTCTCTAAACGGTATAATAAATAAGGGAAGCATTTCGTTGTATACCGAACGAGGTGACACGTGGTAAAGTGTTAGACCTTTCAATAGGAATCGGGGATCCAAATGTATGCGTCTTGTTGAGGACCAAATAATAACTGCAGAGTTAGAAGGTTACAAACCAATCGAATTTTAAATTATAAAAATTGTAACAAATTTATAAAATAGGAACCACGTGGCCCAAGACGACATAGCCCTGAAGAAGGTCACAGTTAATTTGGCTGAAAGCTCGGAGAAAGAAAACATCACTTGGCTGTAATCCTGTGAATACATATCTAAGGTTATTTTTACAACTTTTTTGAAATTATTATTATTTAGCTTAGCTAGGAGATTATTATATAGAATAATTCCTTTTTGAGACATAAAATCTAAGCTCAGAGTGACGCTGTGATGTTTTAAGTGTACATTTTTACTGTTCCTAGTGTTGTATCTATGTCAATCTGAATTATTTGTAAATATTGGCCTATTCCGGTGTATAAAAGTAACCACTTCTAAATATGAATAGATAAAAATAATATATACAAATATAATAATTTGTAACAAAACTACAGAAGGTTTTGTAAAGAGATACTAGGCTTACCAACATCAGCACCTAGGGAAGTAGCTTTAGTAGAATTGGGAAAGGCAAGAAGAAATGGAATAATAATGGAAGTAATAATACCATTTTGGTATGGGTGTTTGGCCAAAGAAGAGGAAATTATGAAATTATGCATGAGACAGGAAAGACATGTTTAGCTCAGGGTTAAGCAATGAGGTTTCTCTCAGGGTATGCGTGGATAGGTATGACAAGGATAGTTTTAATGACACTGGAGTGCCCGTTTCAAACTGGTTTAATGACTGTTTCTTTCATTATTATTACATTAAACTCGAAGTTGCCGACCAAAGATTCCCAATGCTTATTACTCGATCACTTCTGGAAATGAAATGTGTAGTGTTTAACGCCCGCTTTTACTACATACGGCACCGCAGACGGTGACACTGATGGTACGTGAGATGAAGATGGAGTACCGGTGTAATGAGATAGCGGGGAAACCGGAGGTCCCGGAGAAAACCCGCCCCAGCGTCGTGTAGTGCACCACAAATCTCACTTTGAGGTAGCCTGGGATCAAATCAGGGCCACATTGGTGAGAGCCAAGCGGTGTAACCACTGAGCCACGGCGCGGCCTGATAACTTCTGGTCTGCCTGGCCCAAGACAGAAGAGGTTGACCGCCCTAATCGGCCTCACGCCGTGGACTGATTCAATGGCTTGCCAGCCACGTAGTGTCTGAATGACCGCAGATGCGCGTGGGTGTATATGTGATTTTCAAATGTGTAGTGTTTAACCCCCGCTTTTACTACATAC
Organism: Mantis religiosa; assembly: GCA_030765055.1. Classification (NCBI taxonomy): domain Eukaryota; kingdom Metazoa; phylum Arthropoda; class Insecta; order Mantodea; family Mantidae; genus Mantis; species Mantis religiosa. The sequence continues at coordinate 189,696,584 of CM060953.1, forward strand.
GGCACCGCAGGCGGTGACAATGATGATACATGAGATGAAGATGGAGCACCGGTGGAATGAGATGGCGGGGGAAACCGGAGATCGCGGAGAAAACCCGCCCCAGCGCCGTATTGTCCACCACAAATCTCACTTTGCGATCGCCTGGGATCGAACCCGGGCCGCTTCGGTGAGAGCCAAGCGGTCTAACCACTGAGCCACGGCGCGGCCATGTGACTTTCACTTTCTGGAAGCCATTTATATGCACAAAATTTCTTCTTTGACAATTTTTCCCATTGTCATTATTAGGGGAAGAATGCCTATTCAAAGTCCCTTAAAATTGTGTTTTTCCTCTTGTCTATTGTTACACAAGTCATTCACCCAAACTGCTATTCGACTCAAATGAACTGCACGTGTTGTAACAAAGAACCAACATTGCTTTGAAATCCATCATGATTCTTTACCTATTTCAATCCTTTAAATTCGGTATCAGTGGTCTAACCACTCAGCCACGGCGCGGCCATATGGGAATTAGAGGCAAGGAATACAAGCGATGTGGGTAAATTAGTGAAATACAGAATAGAAGATATAGAAAGACAGGAAATATGGGGAATTCTAGCAAATATGAAATCATTACAACTTTACAAGTAAATAAAAAGAAATTGGGAACGAGAAGCACAAGTAGATTACCGCAATAGGCAAGAGAGAGAAGGGTTAGCTTGGATGAGAACAGGAATAATATTTCTAAAAGGGATAACAGATAGGGAAAAGGGAATTTGTGAATTGTGTGGCGGAAAAGAAAGTATAGAAAACTATGCAACAGTGCGAGCAGGTTGCAGTTCGGAGAAAAACGGTTTGAGAGGAAAAATGGGAGAAAATAGAGAAGATAGTAGCTATAAAAATGTTAACGGACAGGGAGGAAAAGAGGGTAAGAAGTATTGGTGAGCAAAAGAAAAATGCGCCAGAAATGTAAAGAATATAAGAAAGGAAGATGAGGGGAAGAAAGGAAGATGAGGGGAAGAAAGGGACTAATTAAGTAACAAGGAGACATGGAGGTTAAGAGCTACCTGACAGAGCAGAAGACCAGGGTGTCATGTAAGCCAAGGTAGCAACAAGATAATGACAAATAAATGTAGCCTAAACTTGTAAATTATAAAATTTTGAAATATGCACAAAAAATAATTTAAACTAATCTAATAACTTGTAACTTAAGAAACGTCACTTATAAGATCAGAAATGATAACCGTTTTCTTATAAATTGTGCAGAATCAAGATTTCGAGAATATCTTTTTCACATCATCAGCTTAAACCATCAACAATCCCGTTGTTAACGTTAAAGTAGCTAGATGTCACTATGTTTTTAATACTACCAACATCTGAAAATGAAACAAATTTAAAAACAGAATCGACTGCCGGTATTTCAAAATTGATCATGCGATGTTTATTTTGTAAAATAAATATATTTTCCCAAACCATTAAATTTATCGGACCATTTAATTGTTTAAATAATTTATCTTCTGGATTTATTTCATGGCTAAATGACCAAAATTGATCTGCTGCGTGAGATTTGTCAGTTTGTTTATACTTAATTTTAGGAAAATGCTCTTATAAAATCTGGTATTTATCAATTTAATTGTTTCGATTGTTATAAAGTTTATATTTGTAAGAGAAAACGGAATTTGGAAACGAGAACGAAATATCAAATTTGGAGGTGATGTCTGCAACGCTCAATGGTAGATCCTCCAAAACAACGTTCTCTACTCCCTGGATCTTGTCGTCAGAGCGGCTGGTGCGAGGCCGTGACTGTCTTGGTTTGTTGTCACACCATGTTCTGTCTTCATTGAACTTTTGCACCCAGGAACCTACATTAGACTCATCCATGGTACCATCACCACATGCCTCACTCAACTGGAGATGAATTTCAATAGGTGTCACACACCGATAATGGAGAAAACTAACGATTCCAAGCTGTTATCGCCATTTTAAGTATTAAGAACAGTCCTAACTCTCGTTGCTGCCACTAGTTCTATGCACTGTACAGTGCTTCCATCTGTTACGCATTCACAGAGTCCACGTGTCTTAAAAGGCATACGTTTATATCTGATACCAGTCCTGCAAAAATGGGAGGTTTTATAACTTGAAAGAACCTCGTACTGAGCTTTCTGACTAAATTAGATATAGTTTTATCTGTATTAGCTACAAATTTATAAACTAAAAGCCCCATATCTTCTGACAAAATCCAAACCTGTGGTAAAACCCTTAACGGATGGGTAGGCAGCATAAATCTTCAGGCTATATACAGCCTGCCAGCATGACGGACGGACGGACAGACGGGCGGAAAATTCGAATCATTCGCCGGAACAGTTGAAGTGAGTGGCCTACTCTGAATAGTGAACGCCTAAGTTTGTTGAAAGTTGTCAGAGTTGGCAGGTATAGCAGTTTAAAAATGAATATTAGTCTGCGAGCAGTGAGCGTCGAAAAGTTACGAGCAGCACAATTTGCTGCGTGCCCCAGAGACACATGATATGATATTTATTTGTACAGTTTCCATTACATAGTCATTACAATAACTGTAACAGTGAACATGCTCTATTATACATCCTGTACAAATACATAAAATTGCTGACCAATGATTTACTCACTGACTCAGCTTCCTTGGCCATTGTAACTCAAATGATTATAGGTGCGCACAATTCCACGTTGTGGACGCCAATTTGATGCAAATAACTTAATGGCGAGCAAATAAGTCGGCGAGCAATGAGGTTTCTCTCAGGGTATGCGTGGATGTGTGTGAGAAGGAGATTTTAATAACACTGGAATGCCCGTTTCCAACTTATTTATTTACTGCTTCTTCTTTTCAAATATCGAAGTGAAAGTTGCCGACCAAGGGTTACCAATCTCTGTTTAGAGTTACTGACTGCAGAATGTTAATTACTCGATAAATTTATTCGTTCCTCATATATATATGAACCGACAAATATTCCAGACAAAACCAGAGGACTGCTTTAATCGCCCTCACGCCTCAGACTGCTCTCATCGTCCTCACGCCGAAGACTGCTTGATCGGCTTCCCGCCGAAGACTGTCCTGATGGCTTGCTAGCCACGAACAGGGCACATCGGCTCCACGCCGAAGAGTGCTGAATGACCACAGCTGCGCGCGTGTGTATATGTAATTTTCACTCTCAGAAAACTCCTTTTCAACCAAAATCCCTTTGTGGCTGTTTTGTCGCCATTGCAAATGACCTAAAGAATTCCCTATTCATACACGTCAAGTGAGCCCCTTTAGAAACTGCTAAGGACGCTGTTTCTTACATTGCTTTTGTTATAACAACTTTCCCTACAACTCAACTGGCCTTGCCCTTGTCGTAACACAGAACCAACATTCCTTTGACATCCATCATGATTCTTTGCTTCTGGCAAACCATAATTTCGGTATCACCATAGACCTTTGGTTTCCTGAGCAACATGGTGTAATTTCTTCCTGACCTTCGCTTCTTTTACCCAAATCCACTTTTCTCTTAACCTATATAAGAATTTTCTTATACATCTATTTTTCTTTCCACCCATCCCTGTTATCATACGTAACGCCACTGCGTCTTTACTCACACTCTCCCATTTCTTATTCATATTTTTCTCCTACAATCTGTTAACTGCTTACATTCTACCAGGTAATGAACAGTGGTCTCTTCATCTCTACAAAATTCGCATATCTCTACCTTATTACTTCTCAACCCTTTTAAGCATAATAAGCCTACTCATCCATGCTTTGCCTTCTCTTCCACTTTTCTTACATTGATCTATATACACTCCTGGAAATTGAAATAAGGACACCGTGAATTCATTGTCACAGGAAGGGGAAACTTTATTGACACATTCCTGGGGTCTGATACATCACATGATCACACTGACAGAACCATAGGCACATAGACACAGGCAACAGAGCATGCACAATGTCGGCACGAGTACCGTATATATCCACCTTTCGTAACAATGCAGGCTGCTATTCTCCCATGGAGACGATCGTAGAGATGCTGGATGTAGTCCTGTGGAACGGCTTGCCATGCCATTTCCAGCTGGCGCCTCAGTTGGACCAGCGTTCGTGTTGGACGTGCAGACCGCGTGAGACGACGTTTCATCCAGTCCCAAACATGCTAAATGGGAGACAGATCCGGAGATCTTGCTGGCCAGGGTAGTTGACTTACACCTTCTAGAGCACGTTGGGTGGCACGGGATACATGCGGACGTGCATTGTCCTGTTGGAACAGCAAGTTCCCTTGTCGGTCTAGGAATGGTAGAACGATGGGTTCGATGACGGTTTGAATGTACCGTGCACTATTCAGTGTCCCCTCGACGATCACCAGAGGTGTACGGCCAGTGTAGGAGATCGCTCCCCACACCATGATGCCGGGTGTTGGCCCTGTGTGCCTCGGTCGTATACAGTCCTGATTGTGGCGCTCACCTGCACGGCGCCAAACACGCAAACGACCATCATTGGCACCAAGGCAGAAGCGACTCTCATCGCTGAAGACGACACGTCTCCATTCGTCCCTCCATTCACGCCTGTCGCGACACCACTGGAGGCGGGCTGCACGATGTTGGGGCGTGAGCGGAAGACGGCCTAACGGTTTGCGGGACCGTAGCCCAGCTACATGGAGACGGTTGCGAATGGTCCTCGCCGATACCCCAGGAGCAACATTGTCCCTAATTAGCTGGGAAGTGGCGGTGCGGTCCCCTACGGCACTGCGTAGGATCCGACGGTCTTGGCGTGCATCCGTGCGTCGCTGCGATCCGGTCCCAAGTCGACGGCACGTGCACCTTCCGCCGACCACTGGCGACAACATCGATGTACTGTGGAGACCTCAAGCCCCACGTGTTGAGCAATTCGGCGGTACGTCCACCCGGCCTCCCACATGCCCACTATACGCCCTTGCTCAAAGTCCGACAACTGCACATATGGTTCACATCCACGCTGTCGCGGCATGCTACCAGTGACTGCGATGGAGCTCCGTATGCCACGGCAAACTGGCTGACACTGACGGCGGCGGTGTCCAAACGCTGCGCAGCTAGCGCCATTCGACGGCCAACACCGCGGTTCCTGGTGTGTCCGCTGTGCCGTGCGTGTGATCATTGCTTGTACAGCCCTCTCGCAGTGTCCGGAGCAAGTATGGTGGGTATGACACACCGGCGTCAATGTGTTCTTATTTCCATTTCCAGGAATGTATTTTTCCTACCCTATTCTGTCTTTAATTGTTTATAAAACTTCAGAGATTTATTTTCTTCTATACTTTCCGATATCTCTTGCCTACCTATCTGTTATACCCTAATCTCTGTTTCATATAACCTTGCCCCGCTGAAATGTATCACTCCGCGTACAACTACCCTCCCGCTCATTCTAACTGGCTAATGCTTTCGCGCCATAGGCCATAGGCGGTGTCTTCCCGTCACATTTTAAACCTGCAGTAAACGTCAAAATAATTGCCAGGAAGATAGATAAAATCATACAAATAAGAATATGAAGGTATGCAAAAATAAAAGTTTATAATGAAATTAAGCAAGTTGAAACTGAATGAATGAGCAATGAAACTGAAACAAGTTTATAATGAAAGGCCTTCGACCTTTTTCACTGGGATTCTTTAAACTAGCACACATACCTTGCAAAAATACTTGTCTTTCAGTCTTAAAAGTCGTGTCACGCCATACTTGTCATGTGTCCTTCATTCACCCAAGTTTCGTCAAGGTAGTATATTTTGCGATTTGTATCTCGGTACAGTCTGATTGTCGTTAAACAATGTCTTCGCCACACAGAAATAACGCTCCTGGAGTGGTAAGTTTTCCTGTTGTCTCAATTTTATGTCGCGATGTTCTTACGCACCTAACACTCACACCTGTGTAAATGAAATGAAATGTGTAGTGTTTAACGCCCGCTTTTACTACATACGGCACCGCAGGCGATGACACTGATGATACATGAGATGAAGATGGAGCACCGGTGGAATGAGATGGCGGGGGAAACCGGAGATCCCAGAGAAAACCCGCCCCAGCGCCGTGTTGTCCACCACAAATCTCACTTTGCGGTCGCCTGGGATCGAACCCGGGTCGCCTTGGTGAGAGCCAAGCGGTCTAACCACTAAGCCACGACGTGGCCACACCTGTGTCTCCATGGCGGCACCTCCACATACAATGCAGAGCTCTTTGCCATTTACCAAGCTATTTTACATATTTGCCGCAGGAGGTTAGGTCATTGCCTTAACCTAAGCGATTCCCTTATCGCACTCCAGAGCCTACGTGCGCTGTACAGCCACCATCCTATCGTACATCGTATCCAGGACGCCCTCCACACCTTACACGCCTCTGGCGTTAGTGTTGCGTGTGCGTGTGTCCCTGGTCACGTAGCTTTGCAGGGGAATGAAATGGCTGATTCGGCAGCTAAGGTGGCCACCATGACACCCAGTGTTAATGTTCCGTTCGTGACCCCGGAAAACTTTGGACTTGTCGTGTTGGCGCGGTGAGTGGTCTGCTCTGCGTGGCAACAAGCCCAGAACAGAGAAGGAGCTTCCGGTTCATTGGGTGACCTCCTGTCGGCAATCCCGTCGGGAAGAAGTTTTTTTAGCTCGGTTACGTATTGGTCACTGCCATTTTACCCGCAGTTTAAATTAAACAGGGACCCTGCTCCGGTTTGTACACTATGTGGTGTTACCCTAACGGTCCGCCACCTGCTTTTAGAATGTTTTAGTTTAGCTCGTCTCCTCAGTTCTCTCCAGCTGCCGGCCAGCATGGCGGAGATACTCGCGGATGACGAGGGTTTTAAAGTTCCTTTTTAATATTAAGTTTAGAATTTAGTGACAAGGACCAACTTAATTTTAGCATTTAATGAGCCGAGTTTTACGCCTTTTTACGCTTTTTAACCATTTTAATTTTTTAGCTTTTGACAAACTCGTGTGTGAGTGTTTCTTGTCCTCTGCTTTTAACCGGTATGAATGTGTTTTAGACATTTTTTAGTTCGATCATTTTTACGGGCGCTAATAATCGCGCAGTTGTGCGCCCCTAAACACCACATTATCATTATTATTATTATTATTATTATTATTATTATTATTATTATTATTATTATTATTATTATTATTATTATTATTATTATTATTATTATTATTATTATTATTATTATTATTATTATTATTATTATTATTATTATTATTATTATTATTATTATTATTATTATTATTATTATTATTATTATTATTATTATTATTATTATTATTATTATTATTATTATTATTATTATTATTATTATTATTATTATTATTATTATTATTATTATTATTATTATTATTATTATTATTATTATTATTATTATTATTATTATTATTATTATTATTATTATTATTATTATTATTATTATTATTATTATTATTATTATTATTATTATTATTATTATTATTATTATTATTATTATTATTATTATTATTATTATTATTATTATTATTATTATTATTATTATTATTATTATTATTATTATTATTATTATTATTATTATTATTATTATTATTATTATTATTATTATTATTATTATTATTATTATTATTATTATTATTATTATTATTATTATTATTATTATTATTATTATTATTATTATTATTATTATTATTATTATTATTATTATTATTATTATTATTATTATTATTATTATTATTATTATTATTATTATTATTATTATTATTATTATTATTATTATTATTATTATTATTATTATTATTATTATTATTATTATTATTATTATTATTATTATTATTATTATTATTATTATTATTATTATTATTATTATTATTATTATCATCATCACAGCACAGCACAGCAATTCGACTTCTCTCACTGACAAAGACGGATTCTTCTCTGTGCATGCACCACAATTCTCTTTTCACCGCTTTGTAAAGGTTTTCCCTTGCGATACTTCAGCGAAAAACTGGCGGTAGACTCTGTCATTATACATATTATAAGTACACGCGCAATAAACGAAAAATAAAATAATTTAGCTCTTGCAATTGGCACAACACACCGTCGAATGGCGATATATGACTAATCCAGTTCAAAACAAGGTCAGTGATAAAAGTCATATAAACAAATATGTCATCACTACCGCTAAATCACGTGCTATCGTGTCATGTGCTTGAGAGCAAAGGAACCTCCTCTTTACTTCGTTTAAGAATTAACATGCATTTCAGATAAATCAACTCTGTTGCGTAATATATTTAATTAAAACAGTTACGAAAATATAAATTTGACAATTCTCTTCCAACATATAAAGATATATTACCATAATACATAGCGGTATTAAATGGATTCAACCCAGCCATCATAAGGGATATGATGAAGAGAAAAGAAAAACTGAAGATAATATCAAAAAATACCACTCTCACACCACTTAATAACACAATTTGGCAATATAGAAAATTCACCTACCATCCATGGGCTTTTAGAAAATTTGAACGAATCTTCAAAGGACTAAACTTAAAACTAGCACCCCAAAACAAATTCAGTCTGAGGAACCTGCTAAATAAACCACTGAAAAATACAATCCCCAACAATTTGAAATCAGGAATTTATCAGATTAATAGTGAAACCTGTGAAAAAAGCTACATAGGAAAAACTAAGAGAAACTTGTTAACCAGGCAAAAGGAACACCAGAGGAACATTAAGTTGAAACAAACAGAAAAATCTGCAGTTTCACACCATTTTTGGACAGAAAACCACAACATTGGCCATAACATTAAACTGTTAAAATCTTTAAGTACACCCATAGAATTGGATATTTGGGAAAAAATATTCATAAACAAAAACCGTGATGAAGTTATAAATTTTGAAATCCCGGCATTAAATGAAGTATTAAAACTTAGTGCCCCTAACACCAGATGGCAGAGTAATCGGAGCTCCGTAGTAGTGGAAGAAGAGGAAGGTTCATTTAGTCACCAAACAGCTGAGGATGAGATCGAATGATCTTGAAAACGTTTCAATTATACAACAAGTAAGTGAAGACTGAGTGTAAACATAGTGAGTCATAAATTCAAAATTAAATATATTACCATGTTAAATAACGAACTAATTTTTACCGCACAACAGTCTATATCAGATTAGCAGCCAATGAGAGGTTATTAGGTCACGTGAGCGTTAAGAGATACGGGGCAAGCTTATCTGAAACAAGGATTAGTTCTGACTTCCTTCCAAAAACGGGCAGCGCCGTGGCTCAGTGGTTAGACCGCTTGGCTCTCACCAAGGCAGCCCGGGTTCGATCCCAGGTGACCACAAAGCGAGACTTGTGGTGGGTAACACGGCGCTGGGGCGGGTTTTCTCCGGGACCTCCGGTTTCCCCCGCCATCACATTCCACCGCTGCTCCATTTTCATCTCATGTATCATCAGTGGCACAGCCTGCGGTGCCGTATGTAGTAAAAGCGGGCGTTAAACTCTACACATTTAATTTCATTTCATTTCCTTCCAAAAACCGCTATAATTTATCTCCTCCTCTCTCCATAGATCTACCTTCTTCAATACCTTTCTTTCAAATTCCGACCACCTACTATTAGAGAGACACATAGAAACATTGGACTGTCGTGATTACTCTGTGAATTTAAACAAAATAGAAATAAAGGCAATTGAAAATTAGCATTTGGCTAATAATTCCAGTAATGAATTGTTCTTGTTATTTAATAGTAATATTAACAAAATAAAATTCATTAGAGAAACGACCCATAGGAAGACCTGGCTTACAAGTGGAATTGAGTTTATGTAATGGAAAGAAAGGGTCCAACGTTTGAAGATGAGGATAATGAAACATTTTTACTTTTTCTGTATGCCCCATTCACTGAGAACAATGTATTGATTTCCGATCTGTCTCCGCATCGTTATTTTATAGCTTGCTTCTCTTTCTCCATTGCCTGTCCTTTGATAAAGTATTTTTTTTTTCTTCCTTGGTCCTTTCAGTCAGTAGGTAACCCTCATTCTTTATGCTCTTTTTGAATGTTATACATAGTTCTCCTGGTTCTGTTTTAGAATTCTCGAAATCCTTTCTTGTTGAATGAACCAAGTAAGCTACTCTGCGAAATGAAGGTAGAGGAAATGTGCATGTACATATCTAAATCATTCCTTCGAGACAAAGTAATAAATAAATGCATCCAGTTCCTTCAGGATTTCTCCTTTTGTACAAGGATGCATAGAAAGACGACTCAATGTCAGTCGATGGCTGCCTAATAAATCAATCAGTGTCTCAGTAGTGGCAGTCAGTACAGACCTCAGGGGACAAGTTGTGTGGTTCATTACAGAATTGCTATTTCCTCTACCTAAATGTAACTGTCTGTTCTCCCTATAGACGATAGATACAGCCTGTGGTACAGTGTACAGCTTCCTTCTAGGAAATCATTTACCGAATTATTTGCTAACTTAATAGCTGTGTGGAGGGTATTATGGAATACAATCATTAGTACATACTATAATTGACTGTGACGAACTGTCACCAGTACACAACTGATATTCAGTTGTTACAAAAGCAATGTGTTTAGAGAAATGCTACAAATGGAGGTTAATATGAAACAGTCGGGTATTATGGAATAGTTGGTTAAAAACACTGAATAAATAGCTTGATTTCATAAACCATGATGGGTTTAGAATAGACAAACTATCTATAAACAAATATTTATATGCCTAGAAAATAGGCCAAATTTTAAAGTATAAGAATAAATAAGTTTTGTTTAATGTTAAGAAAGCTATTTAGATTTAAGTTAAACTGTATTATACGAGGGCTGCTCAATAAAGAATGATCACAATGCTTGTTTTGTTTTATTTTACAACATACCATTACTCATCCTCATACTTTTGATGGTCCTTCTCAAAATAGCCTCCTCTGAATGCCATGCACTTGTCCATGGGTTTCTGCTAGTCTTCAAAAACATGAGAGATCCTTCAAAATCGCCTCGCAGCCTTCACCACTGCTTCTGATGATGGATAATGCCTCCTACGAATACGTTTCTTCACGTTTGGCAATTGAACAAAGTCACATGGGGATAAATCCGGACTATAGGAAGGGTGAAGGATGCACTTCACGTTGACTTTTGCAAGATATTCAGCAACAACATTGGCAATATACGGCCGCGCATTATCGTGGTGCTGCATCCAGCCTGCTTCAAGGAAATGTGGTCTTTTGAACCTGATTTTGACTTGCAATGCTTTCAGGACATCCCTGTAGAATTGTCCAGTTACTGATGTGTGTGCAGGTACAACATGCTGATAAAGCATTCCATGAATATCAAAGAATGAGATGAATATATCTTTTCCAGCAGAAGCAACCACTTTTGCTTTATTGGGGCTTGGTGATGAAGGAGATATCTGCACTGAGCTTTGCTGTTTGCTCTCAGGTTCAAAATGATGTAGCCAAGTTTCATCAGCAGTGATTACTTTTGAAAGAAACTCCGGATCTTCCTCTAACATCAACTTTAACTGCATGCAGACCTGCATGTGAGTGTTCTTTTGTTCGGGAATCAACACTCTTGGAACACATCGTGCACAAACACGTCTCATGTGTAATGTTTCTGTCACCAACGTGTGGGTGGCACCCAATGAAATGTTCAGTATTTCAGAATGTGATCTTAAGGTAATTCGTCGATCCTCTCTCGCAATGGCAGCAGCAGTGTTGATGTTTTCTTCCGTAAGAGCAGTAACTGGAGCACCGAGTCCAACTTCCTTTGAAATTGATTGTCTCCCCTCTTTAAACATTTTAAACCACCTTCGATCTGTGCTGTACGGAAGAACAGACTTTCCATAGGCCTCCTGTAACATTATATAGGCCTCAACTGCAGATTTATTGAGAATTTCAAAGCCGCATATTGTTCCTCGCGTGCTACCTCCATTGCAGCGGTAGAAGATACTGAACATGTCTGAACTTGCCTGGTTCTCACAGGCGGGAGCCAGGAGTACCAACAATGAAAGAACTACAGCGTGTTTGTTGCACATTAAGCTAACAGAATATAATACGGTTGAATTTTAATGCGAACAATTATGACCGTAAAAATTATAATCATTCTTTATTGGGCAGCCCTCGTAGATATACTCAAGGTTTATTTTTAATCTTATTTATATTTGGTATATTTTTTGCACTTATATGGAATATACTTGAGCGTCTGATACTAAAGTACCTGGTATTCCAGAATACATAATTATTCCACAATTTTAAATATTATAGATAGTGATCACCACTTAAAACTGATTTCCTATTGTTCCTTAAGAAATTATGTAATTAATGCCATATCTAAGGCTTTCTCTTAACCTTGCACAAATTGGAACAATTAGCGTTAATAGCTTTTTACGAGAGGTGTGGAGAAACCAGTGTGAGAACACCACTTAAAATTTTTGATTCAGAGATGGTTAAATCAAGTGCCTCAGATGAAATCTTAGTATGCAACGCCTCCTCTATCTACTATTTGACAAGTAGGGGACATAACAAAAATGAATAATCCGATTGTTAAGTCATTTTTGCCCAAATGCTTCACATCCCTACCCTTTGAGGAAGCAGCCAGTTCGCTTACAGCTGTATAGGGATTTGCGCCTGATTAGCTGTCTGCTTGAACAAGGAATGTAGTTCAGGAAACCACAACTAGAGAGAGCCAATCACAGTGACGTGAGGCATAAATAAAGATGCTGACTGGATGACAGTTAATTACAAAGTAGCAATCGTGATAATCAGGTAAGGTGAGCTGACAACGCGGGTCACTAGTCATCGGATTACACACTGATGTTAACTGCTGTGTGGAATGAAGGATGTGGGGAAGCATAAGGACTCCCACTTCAGGACTCTCAGGTTAGCAAGCAGCCGGAAGGCAGAGTTAACCTTCTCTATTCGAGAGAACAGTTAACCTACGGAATCCGAAGCTAGTTAGGATGTGGCATCTAAACCAAAGAGGAAGACCTCCATCTCCTTGTAAAATATTGTGTAGCGGCCTGCATCACGTTCAAAGGTGCCGAGTTCGAATTACAGTCAAGGTAAGTTATCTGAATAAGAGATTTTCTGGAATACTCCCTGCTACTGAAAGCGGTTGTCTAGTAACTCTAAGCTCTAGGTATCTGTACTCATTTCATTCATCGTCCGATATGACTTAACGTTGGAAGCGTTTCCTTATACTGAAAGATGAATGTCTGGTAACTCTAAACGCTATGTACCCTGTACTCATTTGAACATCATTTCATTCATCGTCCGATATGACTTAACGCTGGAGGTTTCCTCTTATCCTGAACGATGAATGTCTGGTAAATCTTAGCACTATGTAACCTGTACTCATTTGAATATCATATCATTCATCGTCCGATATTACTTAACATTGGACGTTTTTCCTGAAAGATGAATGTCTGGTAACTCTAAGCTCTATGTACCCTGTACTCATTTGAATATCATTTCATTCATAGTTCGATATTACTTAACGTTGGAGGTTTTCCCTTATCCTGAAAGATGAATGTCTGGTAACTCTAAGCTCTATGTACCCTGCACTCATTTGAACATCATTTCATTTATCGTCCGATATGACTTAACGTTGTAGGTTTTCCCATATCCTGAAAGATGAATGTCTGGCAACTTTTAGCTCTATGTACTCTGTACTTATTTGAACACATTTCATTCATTATCTTATAAGGTTTAAGGTTGGAAGTTTTCCCTTACCCTGCCAGATGGATGTCTGGTAACTCTAAGCTCTGTGTACCCTGTACTCATTTGTATATCATATTATATATCGTCTGATATGACTTAAGTTTGGAGGCTCTTCCTTATCCTGAAAGGTGAATGTTTGTAAACTATAAGCTCTATGTACCATGTACTCATTTGAACATCATTTCATTCGTTTCATTCCTCCACAGATATGACGACTATAATTTCATACAGGATGAACAAGAAGCATAGGGCCTGGGTATTATATTTTGAACGGATCATTAAAGTTAAATGCTGAATGTTTCGTATCCTAGTAGGAAGCAGTCCCCATTCAGATGTCTTAAGGTGCAGCCCCTGATTAGGCGCAAACTCAGACAAGGAGGGTTTATTTCAAAATTTTAAATGGGACCGTGGTGCACCTTACAAGCACTCCGATGGTCCTTAGTAAATAAACACCATAATATATATTTTTACCAGATTATGAATATATTCCATAACTTTTGTTAACCTTTTTACCTTTCCTTAAGTCAAATTTAGCATTTGCTTTCCTAATCTAGCATTGAAATCTCCAGTGTTAAGAGCTCTCTCCTATTATATTCGTGCTTTTAAATTTCATTTAAGGACAATGGAATGAAATAATTTGTAATGTAACTGAAAAATAAATAAATGAAGTGGTTTACCGGGAAAATATGAGTCAGTTGGAGAATTTAATGTCATATCGGCACGCTGGCCATAGTAGCACAATGGTAGTGCGGCTGGACGGAAACCAGAAGATCCGTGGTTCAAATCCCGGCTATGGCATTGAATTTTTCAGACTGACTCTACGTTTCCACAATTTAGCGTGCACACGGCCAGTGTGAAAGAATAATTAATTTCCATTAATTAAATGAAGTTTTACTTGTGTCGGTTTTAAGTACATCGCCTGCTCCAGTACAAAGAAAGCTCTTGAACCAGATTAAGCGAAAAAGTGGAAAGTTCAGTTAAACTTTGCTCGCTTCACAACTGGCTTACAGTTGGAAAAATAAAGAAACAAATAAAAAAATTAATACAAATAAAAATGGCGTAACTCCGACGCATCTCAATCTGCGCAGGAGCTCAAAAAATGCTAGTGTTTTCTAGAAGTCATTCAATTATTAGCAGTCTTTTTGGATGTCTGCCTATGAGAATGGAGGCAGGTAACCTCAGCTGCACTTTTTTTTTTTTGGCCGCGCCGTGGCTCAGTGGTTAGACCGCTTGGCTATTACTAAGGCGGCAAGGGTTCGATCCTAGGCGACCGCAAAGTGAGACAACACGGCACTTGGGCGCGTTTTCTCCGGGATCACCGGTTTCCCCCGCCATTTCATTCCACCGGTGCTCCATCTCCATCTCATGTATCATCAGTGTCATCGCCTGCGGTGCCATATGTAGTAAAAAGCGGGCGTTAAACACTTCACATTTCATTTCGGCTTTGTTTAAAAGGGTATCATTTACGGCATTCATTCTGTTTGAAAGTGACAATTGCAGGAACAGAACAGTTGAATAAGGCTAGCGTGCCAAAGTAGAACTCGCATTGCATTTATAGTATTCAGTTTGACTTAATTGAATATTTATTTATTAAAAACGAAACCAAAAGCACTCATTTCGCTTAATTCTTTATAATTTGTGAAACTTTTTGTTTTAAAATTACTTTTTAATAATTTTTAACGAATTTATAAATATATCCTATGTTTAACGCTGTAAGGTCTTTTCTGTTTCTACTAACTACAAGGGAACTATGAGGGCTGTTCAATAAAGAATGATCATTTTTTTTTTTTTTTTTTTTTTTTTTGACAACGTACCTATACTCATCCTCATAATTTTGATGTTCCTTTACAAAATAGTCTCCCCTTAATGTGATGCACCTGCCCCAGCGTCTCTGCCAGTCTTTTTTTTTTTTTTCATTTATACCCCGCCTTTAACTGCTACGGTCATATCGGCGGCCGTTCTCCTTTGGAACATACCGAAGGTGTTAACTCGTTATCTTTAGTTTTTTTTAATCATTAGGTCACGCGCACATTCACATTCTCATTCATACTTCCAGACTCTGGGGAAGATGGGGACCTATATTGGTCGGAGAAATATCCCCACCCCCACCGCCGGGAATCGAACCCGGGACCCCTAACATGGCAGCAGGTGCTCTTCCGACTGAGCTACGGGGTCAGCCTCTGCCAGTCTTCAAAGATATGCTAGAAACCATTTTTGAGATATCCTTCAAAATCGCCTCCGCAGCCTTCATCACTGCCTCTGATCATGGATAATGCCTCCCACGAAGGCGTTTCTTCAAGTTAGGGAATAGAAAAAGGTCACATGGGGCTAAATACGGACTATAGGGAGGGTGAGGGATGTACTTCACGTTGATTTTTTTGCAAAATATTCAGCAACAACATTGGCAATATGCGGTTGCGAACTATCGTGGTGCAGCATCCAGCCTGCTTAATGGAAATGTGGTCTTTTGCGCCTGATATGGACTTGCAATGTTTTCAGGACATCCCTGTAGTATTTTCCAGTTACTGATGTGTGTGCAGGTACAACACGCTGATAAACCATTCCATGAATATCAAAGAATGAGATGACCATAACTTTCCCAGAAGAAGCAACCACTTTTGCTTTTTTGGGGGTTGGTGAAGAAGGAGATTTCCACACTGAGCTTTGCTGTTTGATTTCAGGATCAAAATGATGTAGCCAAGTTTCATCAGCAGTGATTACGTTTGATAGAATCTCCGGATCTTCCTCTAACATCAACTTTAACTGCATGTTACCTCCATTGCAGCGGTAGGTGATACTGAACATGTCTGAACCTACCTGGTTCTCACAGGCGGGAACCAGGAGTACCAACAATGAAAGCACTACGCCGTGTTTGTTTCACCTTGGCTAACAGAATATAATAAGATTAAATTTTGGTGCGAAAAATTATAACCGTAAAAAAAATTATGAACACCCTCATATCATAAATTTCAAGAAAGACTGGTTAAATAGGTGAAACATACAGAGCGCTGTAGTAAACTCTTTACAAAATTAGATCCCGCAGAAGTGCCAGATAAATTCTTGCCGACCTCTCGTTGGATTTTTTGGAGTTATTCCTGTAAGTGAATGTTCCGCCAAGATTTCCTTTCCATTATTTCAATTGCATTCTGTTTTCTATTCTTCCTTCTGCTGTGTAAATTAAAGTTCTATTTGTGCACAATCCCGCATTAAATTCTCATATAAATATAATTAAAAATTAATATCCCTGGGAATACTAATTAACTCTCAGTACTATTAAAAACTGCTGAAATTCATTGTGAAGTAAAATACACAAAAGACAAGGATGGATTATGCTTATTTATAACTAACATTTCTTGGTATCTCAGTGCATGCCCATTCTGAAGCTTTTCTTGCAGCGTCCTCTAATTGGATAAGAAAAACAACAGAGCGCTAGGTTTTTCATAGAGGGACGCTCTGTATAAAGTTGCTCATTATTTTTGCAGTCATTTATTTCTTTTTCCTAGCTTCACTGACAGCGGTAATGAGTAGAGGTCTGGAGGTTGCGCTCCGAATTACCTGCAATTAGCCCTTAATCTGCCGTGGTATTAATCATAGATGTAACCTCCAAACGTTGAAGTGCACTTAGTTTGGGGACTGATGCAACATGAGCAGTCTTTGTACCTTTCCCAGAACATACACAGTAAGTAGAAAAGGCAGTGCATTCCATGCAAAAATTCTATACAGGGATTTTACTAGCGCAATGCGTTTTTTGAATATTTTAGGTAAACAAAAAACAGCTAAAATAAAGAGATCTGATGCGACATATTCAGTGAGTTTTCCTATTCATTTTGGTCCCCGTAGGAGAGGGGATCCGTCCTCTTCAGCTGCTATGGTGCGGGTGCTGCAGACCCCTAACTCTCGTGGTACCTCTGAGGTTACTAGAGGAAACTCGGGCCGAACATTCGAGTCCCTCCCTGACTGGGAGTTGTTCGGATTGGGTTGGACTCGAGGGGGCAGTGGTTCCCGATACCCGTGGGAGATCGGGTCCGTCTCCGTGGAGGGAAGCCATATATTCCCGCGCACTAGCCTGCATAGCTAGTAGAAGGTGTGCTAGATCAGCAGGCGGCCCTACCGAGGTCTAATCGTTAGTCTTCCCCTTTGGGATTGCCGCGCCTAAGTGGCGCATCCACTTTCATTCCGTCTTGAGTCCATAGTACCAGATGGGGGGGCCTTGTAAGTCTCTAGGTCTTGCCGTATGGAAAGCGCTGCGGAGGCGCTGGGCGCCAATTTGGGACATTCTTTTTTCTTTCTTTTTTTAATTTTTCGTCCTCCAACATTGTTATATCGGGCGGTGAACGAGATGGCTGAAATGATGCCGAAAATTGTTCAGGGTCCATGGAGCTTAGAGCTACCTGGCATTTGGCTGTGAGGATAAAGTAAACCCTGGAAAAAACCTTACCCAGCTAACTCAGCCTGACCGAGATTCGAACTCGGGATCTCTTATACGTGAGGTAGACATGCTACCATCTAAGCTACCGAGGCGGACCTTTTGGGACAGCTCAGTAACTCGATACCCTCGAGCTTATATATATATATAAGCTTACTATACAAAGTAATTCGCCATTAAGGTAGTTGTCTCATGTGTTTGTGAGAACTCCTATTGGTTTTCCGGGAAAAACACGAGTCAGTTGGAGAATTTAATGTCATGTTGGCACATTGGCCATAGTAGCTCAATGGCTAGAGCGGCTGGACGGAGACTAGAAGATCAGTGATTCAAATCCCGGCTATGGCTTTGAATTTTTCAGTCTGGCTCTGCCGTTTCATAGTGCGTCCTCCACACGGCTAGTGTGAAAGAACAATTAATTTGCATTAATCTCCTAATTGTGCACTATATTCTCCCAAAGTTGCACGTGTGTCCTATTATTACTTCAAAGGATATGGCCTATTGAAATTGTTCAGGTTTATGTGGATCGCCCTGTAGCATGAAGCAATACGTCTGACAATACTATACTGTGAGTATCGAATGAAGAATACTCGGCTAGGAAATAGGTTTCCCCAAAAAGGATCGTAATTACACATCGCAGCTTTTAGAAAGAGTTACACTGCGATAGAGGAATATGACCCTTGCCCTCGTGAGCTTAATTTCACACCACAAATGTCATAAAGGTAAAACGTAAAGAGGAGATAAATGCTGTTTTAGTCATTTTCGTGAAAAAAAAAAAAAGATTTTTGATTTTTTGTTGCAAACGATGCACCATAATTTAATTTACTTGTTTACAAAGTTTCATGCCCGTAGGGCCAACGCGTCACCTGTTTTGGACGCCATTTTTAAAACTCTATGTTGGTTAAATGTCTCTTCGTGCTTTAAATGGCACGCCCGCATGTTTGAATGCAGAGAAGTTACGTACGATCTGATTTTAAAATAGGCATTTAAATAGCAGTAAGCCACCGTAGCCTATTTAACAAGCTTTCATACGAATCTCCTAGATGGCAGTGATTTCTTCGGCTGTTTTTAGTCGTTTCCTTGATATACTTCTTATGTAATGGCAAGGAATGTTTGTTTTCTTTTGTTGTTCCAGTGTTTTAGAAGGGATACTTGTCGTTTAAAGTTATTATTTTGAAGTTTTCTCCTCTTTGGGTTATATTTATTATACCCAAGCGTCCATTTGGGCCTAAGATGACACCGTAAGTTGTGATACAAGTTTATTTCAGTAAATCTATTTAGAACAATTATGTATTGTGAAATGAAAGAGGTTAAGGTACCTATAATGTTTTATATGGTACTACATTATTTTAGAATGCCAGAGATAAAGAGTAGTAGAGGCGCTTTGTGTAAATTAATGAATAAGAGCAGAATGGGTAAGACAGATACTTCAGTTGAAGTAAATTAGGAAGTAACTGAGCCTCTAGCACTGTAAAAGAAAAGCATAAGCCTTTCTAAATTGGAGATGTAGTGCAGTACCTATATACCAGAGGAGGATGTAGCTGAGAGCAAATACATTATTTTAGATTTTGGCCAGTTGAAAGAATTAATAAAAACTTTATCAAGCCCACATTGTTTTTACAAACTCTGAACCTTGAGATGCTTTACACCTTTGGTTTTGCTTCTCAATTAGAAGTGGAATGTGAAAATAGACTATTATTTCAATAAATACATCTAAAACCTAAGGTTCAAGCGACTGCTAGGAGGGAGAAAGGTGTCAGTTACACTGCTGGAGCTTTCTAATTTCATGGAAAGTTTAGGTATAGCTCCCTGCTTTGTGTACGTAAAGCATTCTTCGTATAATTCCCATTAAAACTGAATATATTATACTCATATGCCTTATTTTACTCGTATATTATCATTACTAAAGCTTATTCATTCACCTACTTAACCTATCCTAGATAAACATTGTCTTATTGACAATTTTTAGGAAATGCCAAGGAATAAGAAAATACAATAAGATTTGAGATAGTCACATGTTTAAACTGCTTGTTGCTATGTCACGGCTGAAATTCCATTCTCCTTGGAATATCAAGAAATAAAACAGAAGAATAATGACTATAATGTTTGTGGCATATATAGAAGACCTTTACCATTTTTGTAACCTTTACGGGCTAGACAAAAGCTTCTAATTGTTATTTTTTAACATTATTAAAGAACTAAATCAGCATAACTCCTATTAAATAATTTTTTACTATTTACTCACTTCTGTTATTTGAATAAATAACTACTATGTTATTATAAATAACTATATGTAAACGGTTTGGAAGTAATGGAAGTACTAGATCCCATCCAAAAGTACCGTATCAAGATTTTATCAATACACTACCAAAGTCTCCTAAAATCATTTCTCAAAACACTCTTACGTTGCACCCACATGACTGTCTCTACTCTTGTAAAAACTCTTCTTAGAAACGTTTATTCCTCTGTGTACTCTGTTAATCGAAAGAAATACTTGTAAAAGTTGTATTTTTGCACATTTCCTACAGTAAGCTTTTTTTTTATTTTCCTTATGTTAGCATTTTTTGTTGTTTCTGTTTTATTACTGTTTGTTTCCTGTACCTTTTACATACACTATACGCATAAACACCCGTACCCAAGGCGGGACATAAACTCACGAACCTCTGCGCGAAGAAACAGTAGAGGCTACTAGAGCGGGCCACTTTCAGTAATAGTCATTAAGAGCTTGTATCTCTATGATGGCTTTGAAATTGCTTTTTCTTTGCATGACCGAGAGAGGGAGAGAGAGAACAAATATGTCTATGTTTGAGAAAGTATAGGTATTTGAAAATACAAAACAACCACAGGGATTATTTCGGAAAAAGCTTAAAGATAAGTGTTTTAACTAGCTTTCAATCTCACGAATTTTGGGCCGCTGAATACTCTAAAGTGTTCCGTTCCTCCGTAGCTCCCTGGGTTTAGCGGCTACGGCCTAAAAACCACTAAAAACACTTCAGAAGCTGTGAAACAAACTGATATATGGGAATTTTTATATTTTTCTTGGTTTAATTTTAAAAAATAACTACTATGAGCAATACTGAGTTTTGGATTTTTTTTTCGCCTTGACACAAATTTTTTTAAAAAATAACTATGCAGAATTTCAGAAACCCGATCCATTAAGTTATATCAAGGTATTAAGGAATTTGGTTGTATAAAAATGAGATTTATTGCGAAATATCTGTCAAAGAAGATATATTTTGATTTTGGGTAGTAAAATTATAGAAATTAATTCATAGATCCAGGGGCGATTCCTGCATAAGGTTGCAGGTTTGCGCTACAGCCACTGATTCTGAATATACAACAGGTGCATTTTGCACATTAAAGCTGTATTTGTTTGCATTGTTTTTTATATACAAACATGTTTCAACTACGCTTATCGTCTGTAGCTGCCTATGACCGCAGAAGTCGAAATAAACAGTGATTAGCTGTAGGAGCCGCAGGTTTGCAGTGAAGAGTTAACCTAAGATTTCACCCAAATGTCGGCCCTTGAGGGGTTTGCGGGAAGGTGAAGAGATGGGAGTGGCTTCTTATACATTGCTTAAATGGAGGTTCATAAACCTAGCTCCTCCTACTCTTAGCAACGGCTATAGCGTGACCTGCAGGCTTAGCTTCTGTGTGCTCTGCTTTTCGAACACAGGGAGAATTTAATTAAATGCATGGAGGTTATTCAGAAGAGAGCTCTGTTAAACAACAACGCCACACTTGTTCAGGCTTCTGGGTTTATGGCCACTTTGAAAGATTATAATTTTGTATTCTGGCTGTCTTTCTTCTACAAGATCATGCCACACGTGGACATTTTGTACAATCAGCTGCAGAAACGAGACTGCAATGCAACATTTGCCATCGCCCAGCTAAACGCATTTAAAAGGGAAGTGCAAAATATAAGAAATAGCGTGGATATCGAGGAACACGAGAAACTGCAATTAAGACGAGAAGAATAGAAGATCATGATGTGAAAAGAAGAGAAACTCTTGAAGTATGTGACATTCTTAGAGAAGCAAAGGACAGATTTAGCTTCACGGGGCATCTGGTAGCCTCAACTTTGTTTCATCAAGAAAATTTCTAACACATTTCCAGAGAATTCCCTTAGAGAAACAATAAGGTTCTATCCTTTTATCATTGGAACAAAAATTCGTAGAGAACTGACTGTAATTCAAAGTCGAGAGGAATTTCGTGGAATGTCCGGCGCTTTGTGCTTGATGGACTTCATTAAGGAAAACAATTTATGTACTACATTCAGCGAATGTGTCAAACTCCTCCGAGTACTCTTACCTATGCCAATGTCTACCGCTGAAGCAGAATGCTGTTTCTCAACTTTAAAAATGATAAAAGCTTTCCTTAGAAACACAATGTCACAGGACCGATTGTCAGCATTAGCAATGCTTTCAATTGAGAGGGACTTTGTTATGAAGATCAGCGACTTCAACGCAAAAGTTATCGATAGATTCGCCAGGTCTAAGGAGAGCAGAGCAGAGAATCTGTATAAATAGGTGAGTCATTACTACTCTGTATTTTATTTTTCATTTGTGCACCATCAATAATTTAACCCACCAGTGGCCACTGCATAGATCAATAATGCAGTTACACATAGGAATGAAAACTGGCACACACACTTCTTTAGTTACTAGTAATATCTGTAAAAATTTCTGGCTTTAGCTTTAGTAGTTTAGAATCACTTTTAACACTTCTCTCCCCCCTTAACTATTGCTCATCTAATTCAAATATTTACAAATTCCAACGTGCTATACTTCATTTCCTTGCCATGCCTTTTCTGTAAACTAAAGCAAACACTTCGCCAACCTGGGTATTGCCAAATCGGAGGAAAATGGAGCTTGCATCCTCTCGTTCATTTATTGCCCGAATTTTTCACTGCCTGTTTGTTCATGAACTGTCATACATTTTAATGTTGTACCGTTGAATACATTCTGATGTTTGGTACGACCACAAATACATGCCATGAGTAGAGTCGAAGCCGTATATCTTTGTTTATGCAGTGTTGCCACGCATTTGCGGATGTATAAAACACGAAAACATTTGCGCGCATTATTACTGATGATGATATATACAAGCAAAGGTATGGACTTTATAGCAACTTCAAATTACGTAGTTGACAGATCATTTATCGTTCTTGAAAATTCTGTAGTACAACAATATGTGTTCATTCCAAGTTTTAATTTCCTTTGTCTCTATTTAAAGGTTGTTGTTGTTGTTGTTGTTTGCTAATGCTCTGGATCTTCGACTTTATCCATTCTTATCTGGTCTTTGAGCTTCTGTGTGTAATGATATTCTGTTGTACAAATATAATAATTTTTAACATAAAACTTCACTTATCTCAAAAGAAAAATATGAAACTTTTCTTATTTATTGATCATGATCGCGATTTCGTGAATACTCATTCACATCATCAGCTCAAACAACCTCGGTGCCAACGCCATCACTAGATGTCACTATGCTTTTGCCAGTACTACCAAAATTTGAAAGTGAAATAAACTTAAAAACAGAATTGACTGCCAGTATTTCAAAACACACTAATTGATCTTTGTTTTTTTAAATAAATACTTTTTACCAAATCATTAAATCTGCCGGACCATTTAATTGCTTTAATAACACTGAGCAAAAAAAATTAATGTTTCGAGCACTTCATGAGGCAATTCATACTAATTTTGGGTTGAGAAGAACAAATGTGACAATGAAAATTTTTATTAGCTCTAGTTTCTATGATATACACAAGGAGAAAGTATTACATATTAACGGATTGAGAGAAAAGGATACATTTTAATTACAAACATGCTAACAACAATGAAAGTGCATTTGATTTTTTAACTAGTAATTACATGCTAAGAGTTCTAAATTGCTGGAAAAATTTTTCGTAGATAGTCGTGTCTGAAGGGAATCATGTGGTGGCCTATTGATTTCGTCCTTTAGCTTGCCTCTTGCGATGCAGTTCCGCAGAATCCCTATACAAAGACCAACAGTAATCCGCAAGCATTACTTCATTACAACGGCCCTAATATCTTTGTTCCATAACAGAAATGTCCTGATGGAATCTCTCCCCATGTTCATCACTAACAGCTCCACAACTAGGAGGGAAAACGTCTAGGTGGCAGTGGAGAAAATGGATCTTAAGGGACATGTTGCATCCAAAGTTACGGTATTTTTGTAGGAGCACTGTCACCAAATGCTTGTAGTTGTCATCGGTTTTGTTGCCTAAAAATACATGAACAAGAACCTTGAAGGCTTTCCAAGCTTCCTTTTCTTTCCCCTCCCAAAATTTGGTCAAATGCAGGATCCTTTAGAAGTTCTCTTATTTGTTGTCCAACATAAATGCCTTCCTTAACTTTTGCATCACTTAATTTCATAAATTTCTCTCTGATTGTGTTTTGTTATTTGACAGGTATGCCAACTCCACAAAAAAGTTCCCCCAAATTTGAAATCCTCACTCTAAAAAATTAAATGACACTCTATCTTCAAAAAAAGAGCTTATCATTATTTTTATGGTAATTTTAAACTAAGCAGATGGAAATACATGTCAATTCACTATTTTTAAGCCCGAAACATTTTCATTGTAGCCCAGTGTAATTTAACTTCAGGATTTATTTCATGGTTAAATAACCATAAAGATCTGCTACGGTCGATTTATCAGTTTGTTTATACTTAATGTTACGAAAATGTTTTTTCGTTCTGGTTTTCAAATTACGTTTTGTCTTTCCAATATAAATTTTATCACAAAATTTATCGAAAGAATTAAACTGATAAATACCAGATATTTTATTATTAGGAATTTTATCTTTTATAGAGAGATACAATATATTTAATACTATATTTACTTTGAGGAACTAAAGTTATGCCAAACTCTTTAAAAAACGAAAATTTTTATTTTCCCTAGGATGGTAAGTGACCATTTTAATATTATAATCGTCTTTTACTTGTTTAAGGTTAGAAATATCATTAACAGTTTTTCTTCGAATTTTTCAATATTTTATTTAGTAATTTAAAATTCCTAATAATAAAAAGAAATCTGGTCTTCATCTGCTTGTTTTGATTGTGATCAGATTTATATTGGAAGGACAAAACGTAATTTAGAAACCAGAACGAAAGAACATTTTCGTAACGTTAAGTATAAACAAACTGATAAATCGACAGTAGCAGATCATTTAACCATGAAATAAATCCAGAAGTTAAATTATTAAAACAATTAAATGTTCCGACACAGTTAATGGTTTGGGAAAAGACATTTATTTAAAAAAAAATATCACGTAGTGAATTTGGAAATACAGGCAGTTGATTCTTCTTTTTATATCTGTTTAATTTTCATACTGTGGTATATTAACTAGAACATATTGTCGCGGCGAAAAGCACAGAAATTTCGGTGCCGAGAGATAAGCGCGGCTTGAGTACACATAGATGCTGCAGATAAAGATAACAGGCGGACAGTGCTTGTATAAGCAGATAAATAAAGCCCTTGAGATAAATGACTTGCCGGCACAGATAGGGTTTCACGTAAGGAAGGTTCTAATCCTTGTTTCACATAAGCTTGCCCCGTATCTCTTAACGGTCACGTGACCTTATCACATCTCATTGGCTGCTGTTGTGGTACAGACTGTTGTGCGATAAAAATTAGTTCGTTATTTAACATGGTGATATATCTTTATATGTTGGAAGGGAATTGTCAAATTTATATTTTCGTAACTGTTTGAATTAAATATATTAAACAACAGAGTTGATTTATCTGAAATGCATGTTAATTCTTAAACGAAGTAAAGAGGAGGTTCCTTTGCTCTCAAGCACATGACACGATATCACGTGATTTAGCGGTAGTGATGACATATTTGTTTATATGACTTTTATCAGTGAGCTTGTTTTGAACTGGATTAGTTATATATCGCCATTTGACGGTGCGCTATGCCGAATGCGAGAGCAAAATTATTTTATTGGTCGTTTATTGCGCGTGTACTTATTATATGTATAATGGCAGAGTCTACTACCAATTTTTCGCTGAAGCATCGCAAGGGGAAACCTTTACAAAGCGGCGAAAAACGAATTGTGTTGCAGATGTTTAATGCACTCACAGAGAAGAATCCATTTTCGTCAGTGAGAGAAGTCGAACAGATGTGCCCTGAACTTACAGGTGTGTTAGATGCTGAAGAACATCTCGACGTGAAATTGAGACAACAGGAAAACTTACCACTCCAGGTGCGTTATTGCTGTGTGGCGAAGAGGTTATTTAAGGACAATCAGACTGTACCGGGATACAAGTGACGAGACTTGGGTGAATGAAGGACACATGACAAGTATGCCGTGACACAACTTATAAGACTGAAAGACAAGCATTTTTGCAAGGTATGTGTGCTGGTTTATAAAATCCCAGTGGAAAAGGCCGAAGGCCTTTCATTATAAACTTGTTTCAGTTTCATTGCTCATTCATTCAGTTTCAACTTTCTCAGTTTCATTATAAACTTCATTATTCTTGCATGCCTTCATATTCTTATTTGTATGATTTTATCTATCTTCCTGGCAGTTATTATAACGTTTACTGCAGGTTTAAATGTGACGGGAAGGCATCGCCTATGGCGCAAAAGCATTAGCCAATTTGGGTGAGGGGGAAGTTAGTTGCACGCGGAGATATACCTGTCAGCGGGCCAAGGTTATATGAAACATAGGTTAGTGATATCTCGATTGACAGAGGATAGTTCTTCTTATTTGCTCCAGAAGTATCTGGAATTTTCCAATGAGGTATTTAAGAGAGCGATGACTCGCCAAGAGTCAGTCGTGAGTAGTAAACAGTTGTAAAGACCTGTAACAAGAGTGTTGTAAACAGTGGAAGTTGAGTAAGCTGTTTGTCATTGTCATCGACCTTGGTGTTGTAGATTGTGATATGTGAGGTAATTCTGCTGCTACGCAGTGCATTTCTGCGCAAATAAAGAGCAGAATCTCGGCAAATTGGACATTTTATCCTATGAGCCCACAAGGTCACAATATAAACTTCTAATGTTTAGTAACTATGACGACAGCTGAAGTTGTGTATGAATATACATGGAAATTGCGATCCTGGAGAATTTATAAGAATTAGCATCACTTCTTATAAGATAAGTAAGTTTTATGTTCCAAATTATTATATTTGTATATATTAGATGCTCTTATTTTTCTTTGTTACCAGCTTAGAGGTTTACCACTGATAGCGGCAAATGCACACGTGTTGCGACTAGTTTTTGAATGACCACTTGGAAGCAGCGTCTTGATTTTAACTCCTTCTAAGATACATAAATATTGAATAAAATAACAATTTGTTTATAGTAGTAAGTTTATATACTGTTTCTTACAGTGGTAACCTAGAATATTTGATGCATGCGTTATGTGAAGAAAGCAGGCATACAAACCACCAAGATGCTTTCCACGTAATGACTAAGTTTCTGGTTCTTTGGGTCGGAGGGAGATTTCTTCCCTTAGATCTCTACCTTACCTGGGAAGAATATGAAACTCAAACAAAGGCTTGCAGGATATGAAAACAGTTAAAATAACACAATGGTCACCGAAACCATCAAAAGAGAATATAATAACTCTTTATGAGAAATCTCTCTTTCTTTGGAGGACTCTTCTTTTGTCAGTGCAAAAGATGGGCGGGGGTAAACAAGACGATATACAATATTCCTTTGTGGATGTTCAGGATTTCCGCTCAACCAGAGAATTACATCACATATCTGCAGTGCGGAAGAATGCACAAGCTCTCCACAAAGCAAACGGTTCTTAAGCACAAAAAAGAGAAAGTAGAGATTCCACTGTGTATCTTCAGCTTACTGTGGGGATGGCCATTTCCAACATGCTACAGCAGATCGTACGGGGAACGACCGCAGAGTGGTCAGACCTGCACCAATGCATCCAACAATAACAGCGATAATAATACCACACGACGGAAATGAATACTTATAAACTATTCATTATAAATTATTCTTAAAAATTATTCTTAGAAATTATTTAAAAAAATTTAATGTTGACACTCATTGTTGTGCAAAGAGAACAGTTGTGAGCTAAGCATTCTATGTCTTACGCCAAGTGTGGGCGCAAAAGAAAATACTCTGAAACAAGTGAATGACCACGGACTTGCGGCCGTGCGAAGAGGGCTATACATAAAGTAAAATCTAATCACATAATATACTGTTTTACATGTATTTTATTTTTATATTAAAATACATGATATTTCACAATCATGTTTCATATTTTGTTTCTTGCTGATACACATATTTCATTGTATTTGTATTGTGATAGAGTGCGAGGAGGTTGCAATCTGGAGAAAAAAGGTTTAGGAGGAAAAATGGAAGAAAGTAGAGAAGAGGATAGTACCTATAAAAATGTTAACTGGCAGGGATAAAAGGAAGGTAAGAAGCATTGGTGACTTCCTGCAGAAAGTAAAAGTAAAATGGGCCAATCATGTAAAGAATGTAAGAAAGTAAGATGAGGGGGAAGAATGGGGCTAATTAAGTAACAAGGAGGCATGGAGGTTATGAGCTACCTGACAGAGCAGCAGACCAGGGTGTCATGTAAGACAAGGTAGCAACATGGTAGAGACAAATAAATGTAGCAAAAAGTTGTAAATTGTAAAATTTTGGAATATGCGCAGTAAAAATCTAATCTAATGCAATTTTTAATAAACATACAAGGTCATACATATATTATAAAATAATTGCGATATTCATTTGCTTATTTCCATATTTTTTACCCTCGGTCGGTCTTTCAGTATTTGGAGAAACATAACCTATAAGTTGTAAGTGAAAATAAACGACAAACGTCGTTTTAATACGTCATAATTTTACTATTTACGTGTTATTACATTTAATTTATTGAGGTTTTACGTTTTACTACTAACAATAAAGAGAAATTATCAATAAAAGTAACCAGTTCTTAAATGAAACATCTCTTTCACGAATTCCTAACACTTTCATTTCCATTTAGCACACTGGTTCTTTTTTCGTTATTATGGTTTCAAAATAAGGAGCTTGAGTGATATCATCTGTTCCTTTTGACCATTATTGCTTAAAGTGGAATCACACATGTTGTCCACTTGGTAAATGACAGAAGGCTATCTGACCGGATCAGTTACCGGCACTTGACAGACGTTTGTAAGAATGGCCTTAAGACAATTAAGATAATACAGTTGACAGATGTTGGAAATACACTTTACAGGGAGAAACCGTAGAGCACATAACATCTGCTTGACAAGCTCTGGTAGATGACTCATATCTAGCTGGAAATAACCAGGTAGCTAAAATTTTCCACAAACAAATAGTTCTCCAATACAAAATCGTTGAAAATCCACCACCGTATTACCAATACACTTTAGAACCAAAAGAAGGGAATACAGTACAGTACAGTGTGACCACCAAAATATCAGAACATCGTACGTAACACGACGTATATTGTATTACCTGTCTGACGAATGAGTACAGTTGTTATGGAAGGTCGCTGCTCGGTTTAGAGAGATCAGAGAAGACGGGAATATAGTACAGTACAGTCTGACCATCAAAACATCAGAACATCGTACGTAACACGACGTATATTGTATTACCTGTCTGACGAATGAGTACAGCTGTTACAGAAGGTCGCTGCTCGGTTTAGAGAGATCAGAGAAGACGGGAATATAGTACAGTACAGTCTGACCATCAAAACATCAGAACATCGTACGTGACACGACGTATATTGTATTACCTGTCTGACGAATGAGTACAGCTGTTACAGAAGGTCGCTGCTCGGTTTAGAGAGATCAGAGAAGACGGCAATATAGTACAGTACAGTCTGACCATCAAAACATCAGAACATCGAACATAACACGACGTATATTGTATTACCTGTCTGATGAATGAGTACAGTTTTATGGGAGGTCACTGCTCGGTTTATAGAGATCAGAGAAGACGGGAATATAGTAAGTATAGTCTGACCATCAAAACATCAGAACATCGTACGAAACAGGACGTATATTGTATTACCTGTCTGACCAATGAGTACAGTTGTTATGGGAGATCGCTGCTCGGTTTAGAGAGATCAGAGAAGACGGGAATATAGCACAGTACAGTCTGAACATCAAAACATCAGAACATCGTACGTAACACGACGTATATTTTTGTATTGGCTTAATGGATATCCCATGTCTTTAAGTATTTTCCAGAATGTGTCCATCTACATTCAAAAGGGATGTTTTCTTTAACAACATTTATAAGTTTACGTATTGTATGAATTTCTCTTCTCTTTTCGTAAAACTCGGGTGAAGTTCTCTACACATTACATTTTTCAAAAGCATCGAGTTTGAACCTTATTTGATGTGGACGATTTTGAAAGTTTTTCTTTCATACAGATTGAAATTTGAACCTCTTTGACTATGTTATATGCAGTTCGTACATTTTATGTCACACATTGGATATTATTTTTTTACTCTGAGTGTATGAAGGTGGTTATATTTTGACTTAAGTTGAACCCGTACACTGTAAGAGACTCAACTGCTCGATTGTTGAATGGTGACGTAATACCACTTTGCCGTTTGTTTTTACGCCAGTTTCCACAAGCAACGCTGCATTTTTCTTGAGACATGCTTACAATATAATCCTAAAAGGCACGATATAGGATCTATAGCTCACCCCGGCTCCCTCTTGGGTTGACAGGTACTATAGGAAATGAGAAAGCTGACTACTATCAAAAGAAGCGGCAAAATCTACGACGAAAGTTTCATTTGATAGAGCTCTTATGTGCTCCCTGAAAAGGAAAATTAAAGCCACACGAGTTTTGATAACGTCTCTTCCAGTGTGCGTCACTTTTTATGTCATCTTCCATATCTCTACCCTTGATGAGTCTACTGATGCTGCTACCGGATAAATATGAGATCTTTATCTGAGGGCATGCGTGGGTGGATGTCAGAAGAGAGAGGATCTGTTGAGTTGGCAAAGCAAGTCCTGTTAGCAAGAAAATTTGTGGTATTAGAGATAGGTGAAAGCTAAAACAAAGTGCTCAAAGTTCATTGAGCAAATATAAGTCTGCCAAGAAGCAGTTAAAAGTGACTAAATTAAAAGAAGAGGATAATAAACTAGCTGAGTGGTCTTTATATAGTGCAGGAAGATTTCGAAACAGAAGAAAATGTTTATATTTAGAGCTTCCAACTATTTTTTCTTCATGTCCAACTTTTAGCATTTTTAATACTCCTTATAGTCCAGACACTAAAGTTTTCCATGAATTTCTTTAAATTTTGCATATATGTATATTTATAGATAATCTTTCAATAAAAATTGGTATCATTATGGCTGTATATAAAAAAACTTAATGATTGGTATTGAAAACAGAAAATTGAGAAAAATTCAATTCACATTCCTTATATTTTCTCCTCCAGAACCATTTGACATGGGCAAATGAGTATATATCTAAAGGAACCAGAATCCAAAGTTCCAATCATTTATAAAAAAAATTGTAGAGAATGTAATATGTTTCTTTTATCATTTTTTGTAAAAACTATTGTGCGTAGAAAAATTATAAAAAAATCCGAAGGTAACCAAATTAAAAAGAAAGAAGGTAATAAGATATCTGTAGGGCCTGTATATGATACATAGTTTTCAAAGTAAAGAAAGTAGTGTAAATTCTCTCTAAATCTATAAATTCACTTTTCTCTACTTAAAATTTTTGAACACTTTTGTATCTTCAAAATGCTCCAACTTCCGCAACTCTCAACGAATTTGTATTAAACTTTGCATACATATTTCTAAATAAATGTTTAATAAAAGTTGGTATCTTTTTTATTTTAAGTTACATAGTTTATTTATTATTGAGTTTTGAATATGAAAATTGCAAAAGAAGAATATTAAGAAAAATTTAATATATTCACACATAAATATTATTTTCTCCAAAAATACTTGACACACTTTAAAAGTATAGCACCTTTTGTAACTGATGTACAGAGAATGCTGAATACAAATTTTAAAGTTTCTAAAAAAAAAACTATGACCTGGGACTTGTTATATAACGTAAAAGATCATACTATAAAAAGCACTCAATAGTATTCTTAAACTATTTTAGATAGAAAGATCAATTTTGAAAGCTTAACTAAATTCTCTTTACCTC
This sequence comes from Mantis religiosa, assembly GCA_030765055.1. NCBI lineage: Eukaryota > Metazoa > Arthropoda > Insecta > Mantodea > Mantidae > Mantis > Mantis religiosa. The sequence continues at coordinate 189,728,792 of CM060953.1, forward strand.
ACCTAGTGATATAATTTCAAACAGTTCTGATATAAACTCTGGATTTTAGCATTTTTCACAGATGCCTCTCCTTAATAAATGAGTTGGTAAATAAATACTTGGTGGTAGATGCAACAGTGTTGGCCGTTTAGCTTTCCGGCGATTCACGGCAATACACGCTGCTCTTGATTATTGCAGAAGTTATTGATACTTCAACTGTTTGTTTCAATAATAGTTTCTAGTGCCTAAATTCATAAACAGTTGAGTTTACATCCTCAAACAATCGACTGTCATTAAATTTTTACGTCCTCCAGCTATAAGTCATACTCGACGATGAATGAAATGATCTTCTAATGAGCCCAGGTTACATAGAGCTTAGAGTTGCCCGACATTAGACTTTCAGGATAAGGGTAAACTCCGGAAAGACTCATACAGGTAACTCATACTAATCGAGATTCGAAATCTTGAATGTGAGGCCGACGCGCTACCATTTTGTTCCTTACTCTCACAGAATCCACCATTATAGTCATAGCGTTCACCACTGTAGCGACTGACAGATTCGTCATAAGCTTCACCAAACATGTTGAAAGCTGTGTCAAGTGTCCCTCACTGGGAGGGAAGGTAAAGCCTGAGGAGGGACAGCTATGTGAAAGTCAATTTTATACTACAAATAGAAATAAGGAAGCCGTATTAATATTCGAAATTTGTTTGTAATAGATTTTAAGACAAACTGACGTGTTAATGATCGCCTTTTAGCAGGCGCCTCGAGCCAATTGATTGAGAAGTGCCTCAATTTAAAACGAATGTAAACAAACTGGGGATCCAATTCTCTGTAACATTTTTTTTCCACCGTCCAAATTGAGCATCTAGTGTTTTCACAAGTAACAGGGTTGTATTCACAGCGTTAAACTCTGTTTTCACTCTCCACCTTCACTTCTCCATTCACCCAAATTACTCTCCTGTCCCTTCCAGCGCCGAGATGGGTTTATTCGGCGTGTAAACACCACGTGACCTCACAGCAGGACCAAAGGTGTTCGATATTTAATACCCTGCTGCTGGACAACAGCTCTTTCAGCTGCTGCTAATTTGTATCCTGTAATTGAATGGATCTATCATTCGGGAGCTATAGGATTTTGAACTCCAATGCCAATACGGCCGCAAAGTTACGTTCTATTCGTCCTCTAGGTCAGGGTCTATGTCAGTCATGAATAGCTTACATGACACGTTCTGCGGTACAGTGTATAGAGTCAGTCGTTTGCTTCCAATTGTATCTTCAAATTACCACTGTCACATTTAGAAGGAATTGATCTTTGTGGTAATGTGTTGCATACATTTAATTGTATCGGGTATTTGTCATACTTAGCGCTTTATAAAATCGTTATAAATTAAAGTACATCTGCGGGGAATCTGAAACGTTTCCGACCTCAACATGAAGATAGCACCACTCTTAAATGAAACCTAGTAAATTTCGTCGTTCATCTGTTGAAATTCACCAAAGTTTCAGCTATATTGGACGCTCAGTTGTTTTGTAACAATACTTTGAGTGAGTTGACGTGAGTGTTTTTATGTACATGGACAAAATCAAGTATCGAGCTGTCATTAATACTTGTTTTTGAAAAGTAATACGCCTACGCAAACCAAAGATGAGTTAGATCCTGTGTATGGGGACCCTGCATCATCATTTACCACAGTGATATCTTGGGCAGCTGAATTTAACTGTGGTCGTAAGAGCTTGGAAGGCGATGAACTTTCGTGACGTCTAAAATCGCCAACTACCAACGAAAACATCGCCAGAGTTCATCAAAAGGTGCTAGACGACCGCCGAATTAAAGTGAGATAGATTTCGCAGGCTATGAATATGTCAAAAGAACGTGTTTGTCACATATTACATCAATATTTTGTCATCAGAGAGCATTCCGCGCGTTGGGTGCCACGTTTGCTCACGTTAGACCAAAAGCATGTTCGAATGAACATTTCCAACGCTCTTTTGGCGCAGTTTTGGCGCAATAAATCCGAGTTTTGACACCGATTAATTATTGTTGATGAAACTTAGATACACCATTATACGCCCGAAACAAAAATACAGTCCGAACAGTAGACTGCAAAGAGAACTGGCTCCAGAATAAAGCAAAACCTCTTTTTTTTGAATGGGAAAGTGATGGCGATTGTATTTTGGGATAATCATGGAGTTATTCTAATCGAATAAAGCATAAAGCATTATAGGAGCAAGCTACGTATCATTATTTGACAAGCTGAAGGCAGAACTTGAGAAAAAACGGCCAAATATGTAGAAAAGGAAAATCACGTTTCACCAAGACAACGCACCGTCTCACGCCTCAGCGGTTGCAATGGCCAAAATCCATGAATTACGGATATCCTATATCACCAGATATAGGCTCAAGCTACTTCTTTTTGTTCCCTCGTCTGAAAATTGCGCTTGGAGGACAGATTTTCGTCAAATGAAGAGGCAATCACCATCGTGAACAATTATTTTGTAGAGAAAAACGCCGAGTACTATTTGGACGGGTTACAGAGATGAGAGCATCGCTGGGAGAAGTGTGTAGAGTTACAAGAAGACTATGTTGAAAAACGCCGAGTACTATTTGGACGGGTTACAGAGATAGGAACATCGCTGGGAGAAGTGTGTAGAGTTACAAGGAGACTATGTTGAAAAACGTCGAGTACTAATTGGACGTGTTACAGAGATGGGAACATCGCTGGTAGAAGTGTGTAGAGTTACAAGGAGACTATGTTGAAAAACGTCGAGTACTAATTGGACGTGTTACAGAGATGGGAACATCGCTGGGAGAAGTGTGTAGAGTTACAAGGAGACTATGTTGAAAAACGTCGAGTACTAATTGGACGTGTTACAGAGATGGGAACATCGCTGGTAGAAGTGTGTAGAGTTACAAGGAGACTATGTTGAAAAACGTCGAGTACTAATTGGACGTGTTACAGAGATGGAGGCATCGCTGGGAGAAGTGTGTAGAGTTACAAGGAGACTATGTTGAAAAACGCCGAGTACTATTTGGACGGGTTACAGAGATGAGAACATCGCTGGGAGAAGTGTGTAGAGTTACAAGGAGACTATGTTGAAAAACGTCGAGTACTAATTGGACGTGTTACAGAGATGGGAACATCGCTGGGAGAAGTGTGTAGAGTTACAAGGAGACAATGTTGAAAAACGTCGAGTACTAATTGGACGTGTTACAGAGATGGGAACATCGCTGGTAGAAGTGTGTAGAGTTACAAGGAGACTATATTGAAAAACGCCGAGTACTATTTGGACGGGTCACAGAGATGGGAACATCGCTGGGAGAAGTGTGTAGAGTTACAAGGAGACTATGTTGAAAAACGCCGAGTACTATTTGGACGAGTTACAGTGATGGGAGCATCGCTGGGAGAAGTGTGTAGAATTACAAGGAGACTATGTTGAAAAACGCCGAGTACTATTTGGACGAGTTACAGTGATGTGAGCATCGCTGGGAGAAGTGTGTAAAGTTACAAGTGGACTATAGTGAAAAAATAAACAAAATAAATTAATAAAGAAGTTCTGAAAGTGTGTCTTGTATCTTTATTAGGTTGGAAAGTTTTGAGAGTAATCTCGTATGTACTTCTGTTTTACTACAGCATTGTTTCAAAGAGCATTACAGGGGTCACAATCCTGTCTTTGTATGGTCTAAACCCTTTTGGAATTTCTCTCTTGCTTTTCGCTATCTCTCTGTAACAACATACCATACAATATAATCTTTTTTTCTTAAACTGTTGACATTTCCTCCTGAAGCATTCTGCAATAAAATTTTATATACTTACGTTATCAATATGGGGGGGGGGGGGTTTACCCTGACCCCGCTAAGGAGAAAAACAGCTGCTAATGATGTGTACGCACTCTTTTCACCACACCCTCAACGTTCAACAACTCAGAACTTACTGCCTGAAAGGTATTGAGAGCTGCAGCGCCTCACTGCGGAGAAAATGGGTTTAACATGTTAAGCCGTTTTAAGTGGTGTCCTCCTGACCCCACCATACTGCTTACGGGTTAAATTATACAAATACATATTTTCAAAGTTAGGTTGCACTTTACATTAGGTTCTGCAATGATCATTTGATGATCGTGCGCTCCTGAGGGTTTAAGTCAGGTATATTAAGATCAATATTGCAGACATAATAAGTTCAACGCTAGTAGAGTAGCTTGAAGGGAATTTACTTAGCTCTTAAGCCAGTATGTATCAAAGTAATAACGGAGAACTATTTAATTCTCTCATTTTCATCTAATTATCCAGCATCGGAGGATTTCATTAGCGTGACCTACATCGATCCTTCCATTCCTAATTATGACTCTACGCTTTATCTCTAAAGAGGAGTATTAACAATGCAATTTGCTTTATGTATTCTTCATTAAGTTCTCAACGCAGAAATTAAAATACCAGGAGCTCTTCAATGAAGTTAAGGAATTTATCAACATGGGCTATTGCTGTATGTATTGCTACAAGACATATCTCGAAAATGATTAGCTCACGAGGAACGGGTAATTATTATATATTTTGTGCTTACTAAAGATTTTGTTAATAAAATTTGGCAATATTTCGTGGTAATTAAAAACTTTCCAGAATAAGCTCCTTCAAATGTTTTTCCCAAAAGTGTTCAGTCAAACGTGTGATTCATCAGGACTTATTCTTTTTGTTCCTCACAATATTTAGGCCTTCGGACCAGTTCCAAATCTAACAAAACTGGTCGCTTCATCTCCTCCGTTGTCTTTCAACACTTCGTCTTCCTGAAGGTTCATGAAATAAGGCTTGCATGGATATCTTGAACGGGGCATTTGTTGAATATATTATATCCATTGTTTTTTATAACTCTGAATTTTTTCAGTAATATTTTCTTCCATTAACTGTGACGCTAGAATGTTATGTGGAGATGTGATGATACAGATGATGTGGGATGTTCTTTTCGAAGCGCCACCTTGCAGTGACCATATGGAACGGAAGTTTCCGTACGTACGTGGGGGTGTGGATGCTGGGATTCTGCGACATAAGATGTTGTTACTACGTTCTGTCCTTGGGAAAGGTGTCGAAGTTCCGGGTGTCTCAGTCTGAGCTTTTACTCACGTCCAGCCTCTCAGGATGAGCAATTCCTTTAAATGACTGTACACGGCTTCTGCTCCAGTCACTACAAGAGAAAGCTGACTCTTCCCCTTGGTCACGGACATAAAATCGCTTAATGTTTGCCATATCAAATTAATATTATTTGAGCATAGATATTTTATACTGAATATATATTTATTTTAATTTACGTCCTCCAACGTTGTCATATCGGACGATAAGTTAAGTGGGTGAAATGATGCTCAAATGAGTCCGGGGTCCATGAAGCTTAGAGCTACCCGACATTCGTCTTTCAGAATAAGGAAAAACCCCGGAAAATACCTTATCCAGGTAACTCACCCTTAACCGAGATTCGAACTCGGGACCTCTTGAACGTGAGGCAGACACGCTAACACCACGCTACCGAGGCGGGCTGATTTTATTTGCGTACCATTTCAAACTCGACGATATTCCAGCAGGCTTTAGGGCCTATTTCCTGAGCATATGCGTGTGTACTTTCGCACGATACGTAAACGTACGTACTGGTGGAGATTAATAACTTCCTGTATACCTAATACAACAGTAGAAGTTAACAGAAAAATGTTACCATCTTGTTTTTCTTTTATTAAGGAGTGTGTTAAAATCATGCACGAGGGGACGTCGTAAAGTTTTAATTATCACCCGGTAGTTTGCTATACTAAGGAACATTTTTCATTGTCATCACTAATCCCTCTGGACTCAACTGATTTGAATCCTTTTGTGCAGTAAGTGGCAGAAGTGACTGGGGTGTAAGATGGTTAAACTTGAGGCTCGTAGTGTGATCAAGTTCCTGTATTTGAAGGGCAAAACTGCCCGGGAAATCCATGATGAGATGACGGCTGTTTATGGAAATGATTGCCCATCGTATGACATTATTGTGAGGTGGAAAAGGAATTTTCAAACTGGTCACATGTCCCTGACAGATGAGCCAAGAGCTGGTAGACCGTCAGCTGTCACAGTGAAGAAAGTAGAGTGTTTAATACTGGAAGACAGACGAGCAACCATCCAAATGAGCATCAATGAGACACATCTTAGCTATGGTAGTGTGTGAAGGAACTGCACATGTCTAAGATGTCTGCACGGTGGGTTCCACGTTTGCTAACCCCTTTCCAAAAGCAAACACGGCGTGACATTTCAAGATAGATGTTGATGCTCTTGGAACAGGATGAAGATAATTTATTTGCTCGTATGGTAACCATGGATGAATCCTGGAGCTATCAGTATGATCCAGAGGCAAGAACCATGAGCATGAAATGGAAACATGCCGATCTCCCCCCCTCCCACTCTCAAAAAGGCAAAGGTGCAAAAGTCAGCTTGGAAACTCATGCTTCCAGTTTTCTGGGAAAGTCTTGAATTTATCCTTACAGATTATCTTGTATATGGTGAAACCATCACTGACAGATACTACTGCAGTGTTCTGGGCAGGTTGCGAGCAGCTCTCCCGAAGGGTTATCACCTTGTCGCGGTGGGAGAGCTTAGTACCCAATAAACTAGATGACCAGCTCGGGAAAGTCTAACTTTGTTAGCTTGCTGGCTGGTAAGAGGCGAGATGAACTAAGAATAGTCCCAACGTGCGAGATGGATGAGTGACCATCAACTACGAAAGATATCCAACGGCTCTAAGGGCGGAGGAAGAAAGTTTCTCAACGGCCAAAGAGGCGGAAGAGACTAAAAATGTAAACACCCCGGCTAGATGAGGGTTGTGACTTATGGAAAACAACTCATCTAGGAGAGAAAACTCCAATGTAAAACCGGGCCCAACAGGAATGGTGGATGAGCCTTGGACCGATAATCCACCCTTGTAAAAATTCTACTACTCAAGAGCTTCAGCCCGACGGATATCTTGGAAGACGACCCACGCATGGTAATAGGACACGATCTGGAATGAAGGATACAATGAGAGTTGTACAATATTGGAAAAATTAAGAAATGACGATATTAGAAAGGAATTAGAAGTAGAACCAATCCTTAACAAAATATCAGAATGAAGGCAACAATGGCATGAACATATATTAAGAATGGAGGTTGGAAGATATCCAAGAAGGAAGAAGAGACAGAGGACGACCCAGGAAACGCTGGAGAGAACTATGAAGCCGGAACGGGTGATATGCCCAAACCATGGAGTGAAGAAGAGGAGGAAGAAGTTACGAGCACTTCTTATTAAGAAACGACGCGGTGTGCTCTGCAAAGGTGATCGTCTTCTGTCTGACAATGCACCAGCTCATTCATCTCAAGTTGCAGTTAACAAAACAAGTGAATGTGACTTTGAGAACTTATTCGCCCGATCTCGCACCAAGTGACTTTTTCTTGTTCCCGGAAATGAAGAATCCGTTGTGTTGTCGCCGATTTGACAACACAAATGACGTCATTAATGAGTGGAAGAGTGGTTTAAAGCGAATTCTGCAGACTTCTACAATCAAGGTGTCCGGAAGGTCAAGAAATGCTGGGAAAAATGTGACTACATAGAGAATAACTAACAAGCAAATATCAACACAAACTCCCTGTCACAATTTTAAACGGTGATAATTAACAATCCCTCGTGAATACTTCTGGATTCAGAATTTTAACGGCCTGAAAAGTGCTAAAGCATATTCTGCAACCCTTATCTATAATTTCACGTTATCATAGTTTCAATCTGAGGTTTTTAATTGTGTGGATTGTTTACATATGCCTTGTTTTGAATCGCTCGTTATTTGTTTCTCAAACTCTTACAGCAACAACGTAAACAAGAGATTGGTACTCTTTGCTTTTATTTGACAAAACGTTGGGAATTAACTATACAACTGCCACAAAAATACGTTGAAATTCTTTAATGTAAGGTTCCATTTTAATTATAAAAACAGAGAATGTTGTTTAATCTAGAAACAAAGCAATACTATTAAAACACAATTATGATACGCGGTCATGTCTATATAAAATACAAAGGATTTATTACAAATTGAAGCTGGATTGAGAGAGAAGAACTGCAGATAATTTATATATTGGTTAGTACGAGAGCTCTTCAATAAGGGATGATTATATATATATATATATATATATATATATATTTTTTTTTTTTTTGACAACTTACCTTTACTCATTCTCATAATTCTGATGGTCTTTCTCAAAATAGTCTCCCCTGAATGCGATGCACTTGTCCGAGCGTTTCTGCCAGTTTTCAAAGACATGCTGGAAACCATTTTTTGAGAGATCGTTCAAAATCGCGTCCGCAGCCTTCACCACTGCTTCTGATGATGGATAATGCCTCCCACGAAGGCGTTTCTTCAAATTAGGGAGCAGAAAAGCGTCACATAGGGCTCAATCCGGACTATAGGGAGGGTAGAGGGATGCGTTTCACGTTGCAACAACATTGGCAATATGCGGCCGTGCATTATCACTTCAGCATCCAGCCTGCTTCACGGAAATGTGGTCTTTTGCGCCTGATATGGACTTTCAATGTTTTCAGGACATCCCTGTAGTATTGTCCAGTTACTGATGTGTGTGCAGATACAACATGCTGATAAACCATTCCATGAATATCTCAAGAATGAGATGACCATAACTTGCCCATCAGAAGCAACCACTTTTGCTTTTGGGGGTTGATGATGAAGGACATTTCCACACTGAGCTTTACTGTTTGCTCTCAGGATGAAAATGGATTGGCCAAGTTTCATCAGCAGTGATTACGTTTGAAAGAAACTACGCATCTTCCTCTAACATCAACTAAGTGCATGTTACCTCCATTGCAGCGGTAGGCGATACTGAACTTGTCTGAACTTGCCTGGTTCTCATAGGCAGGAAGCAGAAGTACCAACAATGAATTTACTACGGCATGTTTGTTTCACATTAAGCTATCATAATATAATAAGATTGAATTTTACTGCGAAAAATTATGACCGTAATAAAATTGTGATCATTTTTTATTGAACAGCCCACGTACCCACCCTTCACAAGGTGCATTATTGAGAAGTGCCCTTCACACGTTATATCGACCCTTATCTGTAACAATATCACGGATTACAGAACTGAAATTGAGGAAAAGATTTCCAGAAAGCCATAAACTTCTGGTTATCTGCATCCCTTTAGAACCCATCGAGCGAAATGCCCCAGGCGGCTTCATCTGTGGTCTTCTTTCTTTTACTATCTTATCCTACATAACAAATAACTTTTCCTTTGTCTGGAATGAACGGCTGCAAATATTTTGCATTAGAATTTGATAATGTGAGCCATTAGTTGGAGTAGATATGTTATCTGTATCCAGCGATAAGGTCGCTTAAGATGTTGCAACAGTGGGATCACCTTTGGAGCACTAGTCTGAAAGCAATTTGGAAAATGTAGGATCCATTAAAGTAAAGGAACATTTACGGCCACTTAACTGCGGATAAGCCATCAACTGGGTCGATAGAAAGCATCCCCATGGGCACAAGTGGCGAACACGGTGGTTCCAAGTGATAAGGGTAGGTTGCAATCTCTTCGTTGTTTTCTTGTATGCACTTCATGTTTAGTCACTTATTACTAAATATTCATATCTATGACGTTCTCTAATTCAATATTGTCTAGGTTGATCACGAAACTGTTACCAAGCTATGCTTGTAAAAGTTACCCAGTTATATAAACCTTGTTAATTAAAATAACGTGAATAATTAGATTGGAGAATTTAATGTAATGAATTAATTAAGAATTTAATTTAATACAAAAGAGAAGATAATTTAATTTAGAAACCTATATATTATTTGTTGATTACATAAAGGCATTTGACAAAGTTATGTGGTAAAAGATATTGGATATACTTACTGAAAAAGATATCCTCAAGATTTAATTTTAATGATAAAATGTACGAAGGGACTTGTATTAGCATTGATAATGGTTTTAAGACAGAAACTATCAACCTAGGTGTAAGACAGGGCTGCCCAGTGTCGCCAGCTGTTCTTAATATTTATATCGACAATGATTTTAAGATAGAAACTATCAACCTAGGGGTAAGAGAGGGCTGCCGAATATCGCCAACACTTTTTAATATTTATATCGACGCAGTAGTTGCCGAATGGCAAGCTCAGTTGAAAGTAGATTTTGATTTAGGTCGTACAATCTTAAATACAATCCTGTTTGCAGATGATCAGGTCATTCTGGCAGATACTGAAGAGAGATTACAAATAGCTTTGTACCAACTCGACAAAACAATGTCAGCAGAGAAAAACGACAGTTATGGCTTTATTGGTAAATACCCAACACGGTCCAAAATGCTCCTCAAAAACAAAATACTAGAACAAGTTAAATATTTCAATTACTTAGAATGTGATATTTCCTATGAATGTGATATAGATTCAAAACAAAAGATCTATAAATTTCAAAACATATGTGACACTATAAAACGAATATTGAAAAACAAAACAAGAAGAGATACCATATTAAAGTTTTATAAAACTATGGCAGTGCCTGTTGTATCTTATGGAGCCGAGACCTGGACCTTGAACAGAACTAATAAAAGAATAATTGAATCGGCTGAAATGGAATTTTTGAGGTATGTAGCTGGCTGTAATCTTAAAGATCACATTAAAAGTGAAACAATAAAACAACTAAAAATATTTCTTTAAATGACAAACCCAGGGAGTACAAACTGAAATGACAAGATCATCTCTCTCAAATGCCAGAAGAAAGACCTACCAAACAGGCCTTGCAGTATAAACCAATTGGCATTAGAGATGTTGAAAGACTACGGGAAGATCCCTTCGGAGCCAAAGCAGGCCTAACTGGCCTATCTTGATGATTCTTTCTTTATTTACTTCCTCCAACGTTAAGTCATATCGGACGCTGAATGGAATAAATGAAGTGATGCACAAATGAGTCCTGGGTCCATGGAGCTTAGAGTTACCTGACATTCGTCTTTCAGGACGAAAAAACCTTATCCAGATAACACCCTGACCGAGATTCCAACTCGGGACCTCTTGAACGTCAGGCAGACACGCTACCATTTACGCTACTGAGGCCGCCATTGAAGGTTGATGATGATGATGATGATGATGATGATGATGATGATGATGATGATGATGATGATGATGATGAATTTAATGTCATGCTGGCACGTTGGTCTTAGTAGCTCAATGGTTTAAAGCGGCTGGACGGATACCAGAAGATCCGTGGTTCAAATCCCGGGTATGGCGTTGCATTTTTCAGTCTAGCTCTATCCTTTTATAGTGCGGCCTACACACGACTAGTGTGAAAGAACAATTAATTTCCATTAATCGTACCTAATAGTGGTCCGAACTATGAAGCCCGGGCCTTAAAGTACTTACAGCATAGTAAGTCGCCATTAAGGTAGTTGTTTCATGTGTTTATGAGAACTCCTAGTGGTTTACCGGGAAAAACACGAGTCAGTTGGAGAATTTTAATGTCATGTTGGCACGTTGGGCGTAGCTGCTCAATGGCTTAGAGCGGCTGGACGGAGAACAGAATATCCGTATTTCGAATCCCGGCTATGGCATTGAATTTTTCAGTCTGGCTCCACCCTTTCATAGCGCGTCCTGCATGGTTAGTGTGAAAGAGCAATTAATTTCCAATAATAAAGTTATAAAAAGCCTACCAAACTGACTTAACTACAATTTGAAGGAAAATTAAATACATTTGAAATTTCATACCTGTAACAAAAATACTTTGGAAACGGTTAATTCCACAAAAAAGACCTATTTAACCAAAATCGTGTGCTGTAACAGGACCTACATTTTATGTGTATAGTAACATCCTGTCTATCTCTTACAATTTACCAGTTATGAGGACTTAAAAGTCAATCAGAAAATCACTACTATTTATTTCTTAAAACTTCTCCTTGTGAAAAGTAGTTTGCGTACGGGCGATTTAAACAAATATCCTGTATTCACATCCCTGTAAAATTTAAATGGCTGGTTCGGTATTTAATCAAGAATTTATTTTTAGTAAATCACACACACCATACGTAGTCATAGATTTGTGGAGCATGGATTATAAAAACAAGTACTTATTATCTAAATTTCATTATTATTGTTGTTATTATCGTGTTTTGTACAAATGAGCCCATATAAGACAAAGTAAAGTATAAGGTGCGTTCAGAAAGAAATGAGCCGGAGACATTATCACAGAAACCAGTAGCTTTATGTTAGAAGTATTGGCCCTGGCTACAATGTGAGCCAGTTCGGCACGAACAGCTGGACATCGTCGTCCGAGGTGAATGCTATACCCCTCAGAGCCTTTTTAAGGGGACAAAAATGGCGTAATCACAGGAAGAGAGGTCTGGACTGTATGAAAGGTGGCAGAGAACCTCCCATTTCAAATTCTGCAGGAGTGCCGCGACTGTTGGTCGTATGAAGGTTTGCATTGTCGTGGGGCAGAATGAACCCACGGCTGAGATTTTCTGTTCGTTTTGATTTAATCGCTTGGCGAAAGTTGCTCAAGGTTTCCGAGTAACGCTGGGCATTCACCGTAGTCCGCTGCTGCAGAAAATGTATCAGAAGTGGTCATCTTGGTCAAAGAAGAACGTCATCATAACCTTTCCTAAACTTGTGTGGATGGCCTTGTCTTCTTTTGTTGATGATGACTGTGGATGCTTCCACTAGAGACTTTGTCGTTTTGATTGTGGTTCGAAGTGACGATACCTTGACTCATCTCCAGCCACCACTCGTCTCAGGAACTCATTCCCTTGCCTAACATAGTGCTGCAGATGACCAAGACAGGAGCCTTTCGACATGCTTCCTGGTGTGGCACACACTTTGCGCAAGAGCAGTCGTTCCTTCATGATGGTGTGAACACTTCCGACGTTCAATCCATCCTCGGCGACTATAGCTTTCAATTTCCCTCGGCGGTTCAGTGTATCAACCAGTTGGAGGATGTCAACGGTAATGCAGTGTCCTGCTCCATATTGTACATCATCGGCTAACGACAGCGCTTGTGCCACGCTTTGATCCGTGAATGGGACATGCAGTGTTTGCTGTACACTTGTGACATTCGTCGATGTTTGTCCGTTTCCTTTACTCCTTCCAGTGTCACAAAACGAACAACGCCTCTTTGCTGTTCTTTTGTCGCCTCCATTTCATTGTTTCCAATGCGACTGTCAGTGTTGTACGATTGATGCATGCATTTGGTACAGTCATATGATTTACACGCATGCGCTCTAGCGACGGGCTGTAAACTTCCACGGTCTTGATGTTTAATATGATTACTTTTTAGTAGAATTTCGTGCTGGCGGGCATTCCTTTAACGTTACTGAAGTCATATCTTAATTCTTCGTTTATTTACTTATTGCGTATGTAACTGTTTTGAAGAATTCAGTGCAGCCAAGTTATACATGTTTCTCCATTGAGCCCGCCTTGGTAGCGTGATGGTAGCATGTCTGTCTCACGCTGAAGAGGTCCCGAGTTCGAATCTCAGTCAGGGTGAGTTACATGAATGAGGTTTCTCTGGGGTTTTCCCTTATCCTGAAAGACGAATGTCGGGTAACTCTAAGCTCTATGGGCCCTGGGCTCATTTGAGCATGATTTCATATATTCCATCGATCGTCTGATATGACCTAACTTTGGAGGACATAAATTACCAAAAGAAAAAGAAAATAAAAGAAATTCTCCATTGAACGAAAACTGCCAATAGTCTTATTTTTACCTAAATTACATTATCTAACAAACTAGCTACAAGGAATACATGGTAGCTAATGTCAATGATATCAACAACAGTGCCTTTTTTTAGTTATGTGCAGAGGATCTAATCCCATTAGTCCTGGACCCGTAGGACCAAGGACCCGGGCTCCTTCTACCCGGGTACGATGGATACTCCGGGGCTCTTTCCATATGGCAATACCTGATTTCTTAAAAAGCCCCTCCACCCCGATGAGCACAACGTCAAAACGGGATAGAAGTGGATACGCTACTTACGCGCGTCAACCCCGCAGGGAAGACTACCGAAAACCTCTGTGGGGCCACCTGGTGATCTAACACACCTTTTACTAGAACTACAAGCTAGTACCCGGGACTTCTTAGGCAAACCTCTACCCCCTCTGGGCGGCCGTAGCCTGGTCGGAGGTACCCAATTTCCCGTGGGTGTCGGGAACACAGTGCCCCCTCGAGTCCAACCCAATCCGAACAACTCCCCGACGGGAGGGACTCGGCAGTTCGGCACGAGGTTCCTCTAGTAACGTCAGAGGTACCACGAGTGCTAATGGTCTGCAGCGCTCGCATCACGGCAGCTGAAGGGGACGGATCCCCTCCCCTACGGGAACAACAGTGTCTTGTATCAACATTTATGTACCTGCAGCAAAATTCGGGGTACGTGTGGTCCGGTACCTTGACAGGGTGCAGGGCTGCATTGCATTCGGCACACAACATGCGTGTCCTCCGCAAACCCCGCTTGAATAATAACTGAAGGTAGGCCTTCTCATTATTGAAATATTTGGACAAGTACATTTTACTGATTTGCCGAGCCATTTCCCGATTTTCAACAACGTACTGAACGGATCTTAAATATTCAAGGAATGCACAGCACTAACAGGCTTTATTTCTAATACTACAATAGCTATTTCTGCCGGACAGCAAGCCTTCTTTTGTAAAGCAATAAAACCTGAAAGGGAACATGGTCAGTATTTTCCAAAACTGACCGGCTCTAATTGCATCCACATGCATGCATCTACAGATGTCTGGGGCACTTTTGCCGAAGTTGGCTACAAGTGTTACTTATCTTTCTCATGTTGGGTACAATGCGAGAACCTGTAGGTTGTCTGCTTGCGCATGTGTATAGCTGCACCTTGGGACTTAGAAAATATTCTTGCATCACACAAAAGAAATTTTCACCATATTCTTTATATCCTATTTCCTTTTTACTTATAAGTCTATACGGGCCCAAATGACCTCGCCGTAGACGGGCCCTAACACACCATACACCCACCCAAACCCCCAACCTCCCACACACACACCCTCCCACACACACACCCTCCCACACACACACCCACACACACAAACACTCACATACACACACTCATAAATCTCTATACTTCACCTACTACTTGTGGACTTCAACTATTTCTAATAATTTCCGGTTCTTTTTCTATACTTAGGATATCTGCTTTTCTGTTCTAAATTAATGTTTCTGCCCCATAGAGGCATTGCAGTTTAATTACAGTGTTATAATGTCTTAATATTGTATAGACTCGCAGATTGTATTGTCTTTTAAGTAAGCTGATATGCTGTTTGCATTTTTTTGGCATCTGCTTTTGTTTACTTTAATTTCGACTTCATTTTCAAGAATTATTTCCCCAAGATCATCATCATACCTAGCCCTGCAAGAAACTGCCCCAATGCACTTACTCCCTATAGTCTTGTAAAATCCGAGTTAATCTCGTGGGATGGCCATTAACTAAATTGCACAGTAACAGACGACGTAATTGGAGGACGATTTTCCAGTGGTCTGAGTGCATTAGTGTATAAAAAAGATAAGTGTACGCTTATTTATTGCCGCTGCTGCACTCTACACGCCGAGTATAAAAATTATGTTGTGTTTTGTTTCAATGTATCTTGTTGGTCTGAAAACAACTCACGAAAGCTCGGAGCAAGGGTAAAATAAATTACATCCTCGTTGTGAACTGGAACATGACAAAACATAGAAATAACGTGCTGTGAATTACCTTATGCAAAAAGCAGACTGTTTTCATGAACCTGCCCCGTTAAATTTGTGTTTAGTTGTGTCGTCAGGAACAAGATGTTCGAGAAATGTTTCTGCGTAGAGCAAACACCTAAAGTCAAGTGAAATCTTTTACAAAATTTTGCCCTGAGGTTCAGCCTCGAGGAAAACAAGGTTGCGTTGACTGTCAGACTCATATCCTGTCTCTCTGCCTCTCTACTTCCATTGCTTAAGGTAAACTTGACGGTTTTTGTTCCACGATTTCCAGTAGGCTTGTAAGTTACGTTTAAGACAGTCTTAAGTGCAAATATTTTGAGCAGTAAACAGAACAAAGTCACACCCGTTACAACTGAAAAGTTTACAACTTCTATGCGTGAGTATGAACCACTTGGAGGAAAAACTGGAAGGAAACTATTTCGTTTTCCTTAAATTTTTAGCAGAACATCTTATGTGCTTTACATCATATTATCAAGGGAAGCATCTGTAGCGCAGGCAGCGGCCGCTGACCTCCCTCTTGTACCAGGAAGTTACCGAGGTGTTCCCGAATGGTGCCCAGCGCCTCCGTAAGGCTTTCCAGTAGGCCAAGACCTAAAGATTAAGAAGGCGACCCCCCCCGCCAAATCTAGTCCGAAAACACAAAACGGGTGGAAGGGGATACACCTCTTAGGTGCGCCGAACCCCAAAGTGGAAGGCTACCGGACAACATCAGTGGGGCACCTAGTAATCTAGCACACCTTCTACTAGCTATGTAGGCTAGTACTCGGGAATATATAGCTTCCCTCAACCCCGTCCGAAGACGTACACGATCTCCTACGAGTACCGGGAGCCACTGCCCCCTCGAGTCCAACCCAATCCGAACAACTGACATTCAGGGAGGGGCTCGGCGAGGTTCCTCTAGTAACGTCAGAGGTACCATGAATGCCAGTGGTCCACATCGCCCGCACCATGGCAGTTAAAGGAGACGGGTCCACTCCTACGGGAACTGAACTGAAATAAAGAATCACCATTAAGCGTGCCAATCTCGGAGGAAATTGCCAAATACTCAATAACACTCCACCCCCAGTAACTATTGCATTTTGCCAAGATGGTCGTCTCCAGAAAGTTAGCTCGCGAACATAGAGCTAATTTTTTGGGAGACGACCATCGTGGCAAAATGCAGCAGTTACTAGGAGCGCAGAGTTAAGGAGACTTTGGCCATTTCCTCCGAGAGGAGCACGCATAATCGTGATGCTGGATTTCAGTTCAGCCCCTCTTGGAAACCGGCCTTAAAACTGGAAATCCGTCGACTTAAGAACATATCTATACAGCTTGATAATCAAATTAAGTTGTTACGTTTCTTTGACCCAATTAATGTTCTACACTCACGCCATCTCCTGGCCTGGCATTGAATTTACTGCAGTCTTTTGTTCTGTGATGCGACTATTGATAGTGTGTTGTCTTGGTTTATATTTGTGTTATATCCAGTGTTTCATTTATTAAACTATCGCACTGATGGGAGAGATTACGCTTCTGAAAAGTCGATTTGTAATCGTCTTTACACCTGGTTTGTTTCCCGTGAAGAACTTGAACCAAAACTTGTATTTTCCTTTAGGTATATTCCGGAGATGAAAGTAGCTTTGTTACTTTTATTTTCACAAACAAAAGTTTCTATTTACAGTTTCGTCTAGAAATCTGTGACAAAGCAAAAGGTGCATTGTAAATTTTACAGGAATTTGAGGGTTTTCTTTATTTACGTATGGAATTCTGTATATTGTATTTGTTATCAATGAATTATTTACTTGCATATTCGGAAATTTTACAATCTTCAAATTTTGGCTACATTTATTTGTCTTTACCTTGTTGCTATCTTGTCTTACAGGACACCCTGGTCTTCTGCTCTGTCAGGCAGCTCTTAACCTCCATATCTCCTTGTTACTTAATTAGTCCCTTTCTTCCCCCTCATCTTCCTTTCTTATATTCTTTACATTTCTTACCCATTTCTCTCTTACTCAAGAACTCAGCAATACTTCTTATCTTCTTTCCCTTAATTTCCCGTTAACTTTTTTATAGCTACTACCCTCTTCTATACTTTCTCCCATTTTTCCTCCCAAACCTTTTTTCTCCACATTGCAACCTCCTCGCATTCTGTTACATAGTGTTCTATGCTTTCTTTTCTCCCACACAAATCACAAATTCCTTTTCCCTATCTCTTATCCCTCTTAGAACTATTGTTCCTGTTCTTATCCAAGCTAACCCTTCTCTATCTTACCTATGGCAGTAATCTACATATTGTCCTGATGACGCGAATAAATGGTTCGGCGTAGGGAGCGATAACAGACGGATAGTGTATCACAGAGATAGTGTCCGGAACAAATAAAATAGTGTGGAGATAAAAGACATGCCGGCACAGACGAAGTACCTTCTAGGAAAGTTTGGTGACGTCTTGATTGTTTTATAAAACATTCGATTTATTGTTTGTTCCAGAAATATCTAGAATTATGAATAGAGGTATTTAAGGAAGTGAAATCTCCAAGAGTAAGTCTAAACGGGGTAAACAGCCGTAAAGTGTTGCAACGACAGCTGATGTAATCATAACCCTGTTTGTGTGGTCATCTACCTTGGTAGATTGTGATTGTGTATGTGACGCAATTCTCTTACGTAAGGATTGAACAGAGTGTATCTCTACGGAAATAGAAAACATTACCCACAAAGTCACAATATGCTTCTCGTCCCCAGTTTTTTTTTTTTTTTTTTTTTTTTTTTTTTTTTTTTTTTTTTTTTTTTTTACTGTTTGTAAAATTGTAATCATTTCATATTTTCCAGACTGAAGCAGAAACCTCAGGTTCCAAGAGGGAAAAGATAACTAGAAATTAATACAACAGTAGAGATCATAAATAAGCATAATGGGAATAAAAAGGGAATAAATTATATAAGAAATAAAGTTAAAAAGAATATTCGAAATAGCAATATAGTGTAAATGAAGGAAAAATCGGACAGGAGTTGCTTTTGAGCACAGAGACAAGGCAGGAAATAGAACAAAAACCCTCGAAGGTTACCCCGACATTGAGACGCCAGTAAGGTATGCGAAGCTTAAGGGAAATTCAGCCAAGCATGATAGAATACCGTTTTGACGCTGAGAGGCTATACAACCCAAAGGGGTGGGAATGTGACTGCTGCACAGGAAAGACAGACGAAAGTGACCAATAAGAGAAAAATTAAGAAATAAACCTTGCCAATAAAATGTAGAGTAAGCCACGTGATAGGCGTAAAATAGTAAAGGAATAGAAAATGGGCGGTGATAGACGAGAAAAGCTAGAATAGAAGCTGGGAATACGACGGGGGAAAGAGCGTGACTCTGGTACTTGATACGACGGGATGAAGGCGTGTTATTGGGAGAGAAGTAGGATCCGATGTCGCAGTCCGAAGTAGAGTTATGGTCTTGAAGACAATGAAAATATAGGGAATAAAGGGAGTTCGCAAAGCAACGTAAAAAACGTTAAGGGGAAAGGAAAATTAGGAAGACAACGAGAGTGTTTGCAAGAGAGTAAAGGTAGCCACGTTAAAGAAAATAAAGGAATTGAGAGACGGTGAGCAGGACTTTTCATAACCGAACCCTGAGAAAGAGATCCCAGCTCACCGACATTTAGACAAAACACCAACCTTTGCATCTCACCGTCAAACCCTTCATACTCCATCCCTAACAAAGCACTCAAAAGGACAACGAACCGAAAATAACCCACACCAAGACCTTCCCATATTTCCTGTCTTTCTATATCTTCTATTCTGCATTTTACCAATTTACCCACATCGCTTGTATTCCTTTCCTCAAATCTCCATATATCTCCCATTCCTATTTTTTTCATATTTCTTCCTATGTCTACCTATCAACAATTTGAGTTCTCTAATCCTTTTTGCTGTCTCATGAATAAATTCATAATTTCCCCTTCTTCTTTGGCCATGCATCTATACCAAAATTTTATTATTCTTTCCATTATTATTCCATTTCATGTCTTTCCTAATTCTACTAAAGCTACTTTCTTAAGTGATGATCTTGTGTAACTGGTAACCCTTAAGAAATAGATGAAAGAGTACTACACAAGAAATGTACCTATATGGCCTTCAACCACACAATTTATTTCAAATTACATTGTTCTAGCATTTGGTGTTGCCGAGACATTACGTTTTTGTTTTAATTGTAAATATTTACTCCATTTTTGGCGTGTTTTAAGCATTCAACTGTTTTCCTGGCGACGTGTTTTAAAGAGCATGGAATTTCAAGGCCAACAAATAGAGCTCCTCTTTAAAATACTGTAACTTTGTGGTTCGTGAAATTAAAATTTCAATTGCACAAACTCAAAATGTTCTTTATTTTCACTGAATTACAGTTGAAACACTTGCCAATTACACAGAATTACGTAGCGCACAAAATTACAACTCACCAGTTCGTCTGTCACAGGTCCACTGCACTCGCAATTACGCACAACTCCTCCGATGCACATACACAGTCTTCCAGTCCGTTCACTCACGCGGCGCTCCTCACGGCTGCTCGCCAAGAACTGAACTGACTCGCCAACTACAGGCCTTATATAGGGAAGATGGCCGTTTCTGGAAGGTTCGCGGCGCGCACAATTATCCCGAGGTTTCGCGACGTCTGGTGAGAGGGGAAAGAGACGGTACAGGGCTCGTGCCGCTCTCCTAATCATCCCTTCAGTTAGTGACACGAGACAAATGGGTAGGCGTAGCCTGAATGCTTCCCGTTTGGCCCTTCTGCCGGCCGGTTCTATAGGGAGTTACGACGTTCGAGTGACAATAATATGCTTAGATTTCCTGTGTCTATAAATATTTCGGAGATGTTTTTAAAAAAAATGGAGGAAAGTTATGCGAATGAGTCACCTTATCTTAACATATGTTATACAGTGCGATCCATATAAACCTGAACCACTACAATAAGCCATAACTTTTGAACCAACAATAAGACACACGTACAACTTTGGGAGAATATAATACACAATTGGGAGATTACATTACACTATTTACATCTCAGAGAAAATGTTGGAAGTGCCCTTCATCAGCATCTATACATATTTGTACTCGTCTCTTATATTCTCTGAAGTTTTGCGGAGAATATCCTCGACAATGTTACTTATTTTAGTTCGAATGGATGCCTTGAGTACATCAATTGTCCTTGGCATATTCTTGTACACTCTAGAAAAAGTCCGGTGAGGTTAGGTCAGGCGATCTGGGCGCCACAGACATTTTGAGATCATTCGATTATCAAACAAATTGGTTACAAGTTCAATGGTGTCAGATGTCCGGCACGTTGCTCCATCTTGCTGGAAATAACCTTCTCTCTATTTTATATCATCCAGCTGCTCCACAAATGTTTTGAAGATACCCTTATAAACTTCAGTGTCTACAGTCGTATCAAAGAAAATGGGACCAATGATCCATAGATGCTAGTGGAGGACACTTCCATCATTTTCTCTGCGATGTAAATAGTGTAATATAATCTCCCAATTGTGTATTATATTCTCCCAAAATTGCACGTGTGTGATAGTATTGGTTCAAAAGTTATGGCTTATTGAAATGGTTCAGGTGTATATGGATCGCACTGTAGATTGGAGAATTTAAAAGAATATTTCGGAAGAAAGTCATGAGAATGAGTCACCTTATCTTAATATATGATATAAGGTCTTAATATTTGTTGGATGATGGTCTTAATATCCACATATTATAGACCATAAATGTCAGGCTAATAATCTTTATAAAGTTACAACTAGATACACTTTCAAAGTGTTTAGTAATAATCAATAGTGAATGATCAGTAATTCAACTCTTATATTGCTGTATATTGACTTGTATGGCAAAACAATTTTCCTACAAACATAGATCAAATGTAAAACGAGTCGACTAATAATCTTATATAATATGAATGGAGCATTTATAAGAAGCTTCAAGTTATACAAGTTGAAAGGAAGGAATTAATAATGGAAAAAGCAGGCGTGAAACCGTTGAGTAATATTTTTGCTTTCCACCAAAATAGAGCCGTGTGATAAATTACGCAACGCCAGAAGGAAAACAGAACCACTACAGGATATTAAGCAATGTCCTATAAAATATTTATCCCCTCGAGAATTTCAAGTGATGAAATAAGAATGTTCAGACGTTTTGTTACTCTTAAGATGCTTCAAAAGCAGTAAATTTCTTCCGTCGAGTTGGAGTAGACAACAGTTGGCAACCATCTACCTCAACTTGAGTCAGCTCTTCTAAAACAAGAAGTAACTTTTGTGCGCCAAAATACTGCAACAGAAGACGACAAAATATAGATACATCGCACCCTTTTATTTTCGCGGTGCTAATATACAATCAGCCCTCCTTTTATACAACAACTACACTTAGACACGTCTCTGCAATGTTCCTTCAAGTACAGCGCGATCCATGTAAACCTGAACCACTTCAAGAGGTCATAATTTCCCTTTGAAAGCTCCTAGAATGTATAAACTCATTTTAATGATCTCCTTGGCTATGCAAAAATTGACAACTTTGGCAATTGTTGACAATTGACAATCTTAAATGTGCAATCATAACAGCAATATGCAGTACTCACTACGACACCGTGTTTACATTTTGAAAACATATTGGAAGACAAATTCCTTGGAAACAACACAACGGAAATTTCGAATAGAATTTAATGTACGCGATGTTCCGACAAAGGCAACAATTTTATCGCTCGTAAGAAAGCTGGAGACAACTGGTATACTCATTAGTGAGAGTGGAAAACATAGACCGTCATCTGTTACAGATGTTCGCAGTAGTCTATTGAATTCTCCAAACAAATCGCTACGTCGATTGAGCCAGGAATCAGGGTATTCATATGGAACATGTTAAAGAGCTACGACCATACAGAGTGCATATGGTACAACAACTGAAAGAAGCAGATTATGATAAACGAATGAGTTACTGTCGATGGTTTCAGGGTACTCTTATTCCACGTCCAGACATTCTCTCCATAACGTGGTTTACAGATGAGGCATGGTTTCATCTGGAAGGCTACATAAACACACAAAACACCAGATATTGGGCTGCTGTAAACCCCCAAGTGAACCACGAAACCCTACTGCATGATGGTGTGCGGTGTCAGCTTCCAGGATCGTTGGTCCCATTTTCTTTGATACGACTGTAGACACTGAAGTTTATATGGGTATCTTCAAGACATTTGTGGAGCAGCTGGATGATGAGAGAATGTTATTTCCTGCAAGATGGAGCAATTTAGCATACATATAATGACAACATGGAACTTGTAACCAGTTTCCTTGAAAATCGAATAATCTCAAATGGGCTGTGGCCCCCACTTGCCCTGACCTAACCTAACTGAATTTTTTCTTGTGAGGGTATCTAATAAATAGAGTGTACAAGAATAGACCACAGACAATTGATGTTCTCAAGAAGTTCATTTGAGCCGAAATGAGCAACATTGACGAGGCTACTCTCCATAAATCTTTAGAGAATATGGTGAGACGAGTGCAAACATGTGTAGATGCTGGTGGAGGGCAGTTCCAACATTTTCTTTGAGATGTAAATAGTGTAATGTAATTTCCCAATTTTGTATTATATTCTGTCAAAGTTGCACGTGTGTTCTATTATTGGTTGAAAGGTTATGGCCTATTGAAATGGTTCAGGTTTATGTGGATCGCACTGTATCTGTAACACGTACCCTTTATCCTGCTATTAAGCTTTCTCTACCACTGCTCAGCGATCCTTACTCAACCTTGAACAAATTTGTGCCCCTTGCACGGCCCACCGACTCTTAATCACGGAGTTTGGAACATACCATACTCAGTTCGAAGCACCACATGGTACAATTCACTACTGACTGACTCTCTATAACGTGTATCGGCTTTTATATAATTCCCGGTCATGGTAAATCTTTGTAGCATTGGAATCCTGTAGCATTACAGCCGCGAAGTAGTCATACCACTCGCTTCTAGAAGTCATGTGTCCTAGAACGCATTTTTATTTCTCAAGGCAACTTGCTTCCTCTTCGGGACGTCATCCAGTAGCTCACATTGAGCGCGTGTTAATTTCTTACGGCAGACTTGGTGATCTCGATGTGACAATACTATGCTGATACAATTACTTACTTCTAAGTCGTCTGATTGGAGAGCTATGTACTTATATGAGAAGAAGGTAAATATTTTATAATACATGTTCGAGATATCAGAAAAGTAAGACCGCAAATGAAGGAAAGTATTAAACCTTATTATTATGTAATTAAAATGTTATGGTATATACTTGTATAGGATGGTTAGTTGTTACGTGTCCAGTATATGAGCACTGTACATGACCGTCATTACAAAATGTGGCACAGTTCACACCTCGCAGCCATGCTGCGCCACGTGACAAAGCATTTCTGAAGTGATTTTCTGAGAGGCACCTGTCTCTCCCTCTCTCTCTCAAGTGACACTGCGCGCCGTCAGCCGACGTATGGATGACAGCCTTATCGCGGACGGTTGGGTGAGAGGGAATCCGTGTCGCGTACTCGTAGACATCTGGGCAGCCATGACCATCATCAGACTTGACGTGGCCAAGGGTTTGCGTCGAGGAAACCAAGCCGATCATACCAGCTAATGACGGCATCGGACGACACCTTGACCGTGGAAAGGGAGGCTGTGCTGCAGTTGACCTTGGGAAGTAGTGCCGTGCGTCAGTAGGTGTTCGTCGTGGAGGTGGCTGAGGAGGTGATATTGGAACTGTATGCCCTCAGGAGCCACGAGGCGACGGTCGCTGACGGCAGGAAGGTCCTACGGCTCAAAGGAGAAGAGGTGATACTCCGGCAACCCGAAGAACGCCTTGGAATCTGCAGGGTCATCCTGAAGGAAAACGTAGGTCCCTGCTAGAAAGGAAGTGGTGGTGACGGCGCGACTGGGAGGACAGCGAATGAAGAACATTGTTGCCGTGCCGAGGGGTGCCAGTGAGGCTGCTTAACCTAGCGGACATCGATCACGACGTCCAGGCCGGAACGGAGATGGGGACGTGCGAGACCGTGGTCATCGGGACAGCAATCGTCAAGACACAGGCGCTGTGTTGTTGTAACGAGAGCTAAGGATGTAATCAGCTGTCACTGTTTGTTATTGTGATCGCCCTTGGAAGATTGTGTGATGTAATGTTCTAACGTGAGAACTGGACAGTGTATCTCTACGAAAATAAATGATATTTTTAATTTCTGCAACTCGGCCTTTTAATTCTACGAACACAGTCACAATAGCGATTTCCATATAAACCTCAAATCTTTCAATAGGTCATAACCTTTTAACCAATAATAGGTAACACGTGCAACTTTGGGAGAATATAATAAACAATTGAAAGATTACATTGCATTATCTACATCTTCTTCTATATTTATATTTAACATTTGTATTACAAAATGTTTTAATGGTCTGTTACAGGCAAAATGTCATCTTGCTAGGACGTAAACCAACGCTTAACAGTGGGAAAATGTGATTAACACAACTTAATGAATAAAATCAAGAAGAAAACATTTAACTCCAAAGGATATTCAGGTATGTCATTGAAATTTTTTATATTTCTTTCACATGGGCTTTATTTTCAATACTTTATACAAATATAACTTTTTATGTCATTTTATTTGATTGTACAGTAAAGATATACACTAGCTTTCCATAATTCCAGGGTTTCATTCTTTGTTTGGATTTTATTTAATCCCGTGCTTTATTGTATATGTTTTAAGAGCGTCATACGCAGAGGAAACACAACAATGCAGTAAGAGTTACACTGACAAAAGCAGAGCGTGCCTCGACCAGTGGCTATACTTCCATTGTTTTCGATAAGATTGCGGGACAACAACGCCGGATTTAAAAACACAGCTCAATTTTTGTAAACCGATGTTATTACAATAGCAGAGATACTGCAGCTATGTGGATGTAGGATTAATGCTCGTGACGGACGAACGCGAAGATTTACATTTCAATAAGGTTCGCTTTTATATTCTGTTTCTTTATGAATGCAGCAATGGAATGTGTCTATCACAAAGGCAATGCTTTGAAAATTACATGGATAATAACTCAAGCTGTGTTTATACAATTCTTCCAAAGTTTGCCTCACTAGTCTGTGATGACTGTTCCCATCAAAAGCCCTAAAATTCTGTGACCTATTTTCTAGTAAATAAGTTAACATACTGTGACTTTGTGGGTTCGTGAAATCAAATGTGCAAGTTTCAAACACAAAACAATTGTACTTTATTTCCATAGAAATTCGCCTCGTACAACATACAAGCTCAACAAACAACCGCTTACCCGCACGCGTTCAATTACCTACTGACTCTCTTTGGCAGGCCGGCTGCCTTTCTATAGTTTTTCTAACATTCCAGAAATTTCTCAAAAAATCGAGACCAGCTAGAACAAAGGCGAACTCTTGTGAAATCCGTCTGCTCCAGCCCACCATTTCGGCAAGCTTTCGTCTCCACACTGCACTGCCGTCTCTTTGATCTTGTTACCCGTGCTGCCTCCAATCAACAATGACCTGGCGACAATACTTCATGTAAGCTTTATATAATCACATTTTTAGAGTAAAATAGAATAATTGTACCAAACACCGCACGTAAACTGTAGATACATTTATATCAGGTCATACATAGGTTACTTTATAGCCGTATTGCAAGCACCAAATTGCGCTGCTAGAACTTTTCTCGACGCACACAGAACATTTCCATTTTACGAGCTGCGTTCAAGTTGTAACAACTCCTATTTTCTCAGGACTGGAGCCAGATAGGAACTTCTGTTCTTTTAAAAACACGTGCACTGTTTTATTGCGTGACAGCAGCACGGTTCAGAGCATAGAACTTTATTGGCAGTGACGAGAATTAGGACTGCTTTTGATACTTAAAATGGCAACGATTTCATAGCAAGAATAACGTGCAATCATTTGTTTTCTCCATTTTCTTAGTGTGACACCGATTGAAATTCATAGTCAGTTGAGCAAGGCATGTGGTGATGGTACCATGGATATGCATTCCTCGGTGCGACAGTTCAATGAAGGCATAATATCGTGTAAAAACATCCTAATAAAGAAACAAGATATTTATTCAATATTTTTATTTTTCAACATAGTCTCCTTGTAACTCTACACACTTTTCCCAGCGATGCTCTCATCTCTGTAGCCCGACCAAATAGTACTCGGCGTTTTTCAACATAGTCTCCTTGTAACTCTACACACTTCTCCCAGCGATGTTCACATCTCTATAACCCGTCCAAATAGTACTCGGCGTTTTTTAACATAGTCTCCTTGTAACTCTACACACTTCTCCCAGCGATGCTCTCATCTCTGTAACCCGACCAAATAGTACTCGGCGTTTTTCAACATAGTCTCCTTGTAACTCTACACACTTCTCACAGCGATGTTCCCATCTCTGTAACCCGTCAAATTAGTACTCGGCTTTTTTCGACATAGTCTCCTTGTAACTCTACACACTTCTCCCAACCACATTCTCATCTCTGTAACCCGTCCAAATAATACTTGGCGTTTGTCTCTGCAAAATAATTATTCAGGAAAGTGATTGCTTCTACGTTTGAGGAAGATCTATGTCCTCCGAAAGCAATTTTCAGATGAGGGAACAAAAAGAAGTCGCTTGCGGCTAGGTCTGGTGAGAGAGGTGGATGCCTAAGCAGTTCAAACCGTAATTTCGTGGTTTTTCACCATTGCAACCGCTGAGGTGTGAGACAGTGCGTTGCCGTGGTGAAACAGGATTTTTTTTCTGCAAATGTGGCAGTTTTTCCGCCAGTCCTGCCTTCAGCTTGTCAAGTAATGATATTTAGTGAGCTTCTGTAATTGTTTTTACATTTTGAAGATAATCGACTAAAATAACTGCATGACTATCCCAAAAAAAGGACAGTCACCTTCACTTTTCCAGCCGAAAAAAGGGGTTTTACTTCTTTTGGAGCCGGCTCCCGCCTTGCAGCCCACTGTTTGGAATCCATTTTTGTTTCGGGCCACTGTGTATCAAAGTTTCATCTACAGTAATTAATTGGTGCCAAAATTCGGATTTATTGTGCTTAAACTGCGCCAACAGAGCGTTGGAAATGTTCATTCGAACACGTTTTTGTTCTAACGTGAGCAAACGCGGCACTCAACGCGCGGACATCTTTCTCTTGTCTAAATGTTGATTTAATATGTAAAAAAACACGTTCATTTGACATGTTCATGGTCTCTGTTATCTCTCTCTCTCTGTCTCTCTTTAATTCGGCGGTCGTCTAGCACCATTTGGTGAACTTTGGCGATGTTTTCGACGGTAGTTGCAGTTTTTGGACGTCCGAGCGTTCATCGTCTCCCAAGCTCTTGTGGCCACATTTAAATTCAGCTGCCCAAAATTTCACTGTGGTAAATGATGGTGCACTGTCCCATACACAGAATCCAACTCATTTTTGATTTGTGTAGGTGTATTGCCATTCAAATACAAATGTTTAATGACAGCTCGATACTCGATTTTGTCCATTTTCATAAAAACACTCACATCAACTCATTCAAATGACTGTTACATAACAACTGAGCGTCCAAAGGATTGAAACTTTGGTGAGTAATTGTCAACAGATGAACATCGAAATTCACTATTATTTTACGAATTCTGCCATTTCATGTTGAGGTCGGAATTTTTTCACACTACCTCCGTATATATTTCCCCTTGATTTCTCATAAGAAAGTTATATACAACACGTGTAAATTTAGTTTATGTATCTCAAACCGTTACCACACACAAAAAACTTTATTCTTTGCACCCTCAAATTTTTCTCTACCTTTCCCCATCTCAAATTCTCTAGCTTCTGAGAAACAGCCACTTCTTATAGATAATTCATTAACCCTTTCTCCACAAGGCCGCTTTTGTATAGAAATTGTAGGGCAGCTTCCAAACCATGGATTCATTTGATATCGATAATAACGTTTCTCTTGTGTTTAATTTTATGTCCCTGAGTAATTTTCCGGTCACGCTGTGGTCGACGATTAGACCGTTCGAGTCTCACCTAGGCGGCCCTGTTCAATCCCAGCCGACTGCAAAGTGGGTTTTGCGGTGGAGAACACACTGCTTAGGCGAGTTTTCTCTGGGATCTCCGGTTTCTCTCTCTCATCATTCCACGAATTGCTCTATCATCATCCGCTTCCCTATCATTCAGGTCAACTTCATACTGCCATCCCCTTCTGTCCCAGGCTGACCCTTCAGCTTTAGTTCCCCTATCAGACTCAGTGCTTCAGATTCTCTTGCCTGCCTTTCCGGGGATAAGCAGAACCCGCGTTTCCTAACTTCGTGCTTGGTGATGTAATGGAAGGAAGAAATAATAACCTCAAACCAGAGAAGTGATAACGATTGTTCAGCACTCGAAAGTGGAAGCCGTAAGAAGGGATAAGCCCTTACAATTTAGCAGAGTGGCTCACGTTTTTACACATTGCTGTATCTGTGATCATATTTTGTCACTATATTCATGTCCAGAAACATCTCTTTTACATTACACCCTCTCTGAAACGTGTAGAATGTAAGTTATAGGTATTACAAAAGTTACAGTTATATAAAAATAGAACTGACAATACTGTAAATAAGCATAACATTTTTACTTATTTACGGTGTTGACTTCCTTTATTTCTCACCCTCCGATTAAGCAAGAATGACGTCACATTTGATTTGCGAGTCTACCTTGATACCATATATGTTAATTTGTTTTTAGATTTATAGATTATACGTTGTATACTCCAAAATTTTACAATTTACAAATTTAGGCTACATTTATTTGTATTTACCTTGTTGCTACCTTGGCTTACATGACACCCTGGTCTTCTGCTCTGCCAGGTAGCTCTTAACCTCCATGCCTCCTTGTTACTTGATTAGTCCCTTTCTTCCCCCTCTACTTCCTTTCTTATATTCCTTATATCTCTTGTCCATTTTCCTTTTACTTTCTGTAAGAACTCACCAATACTTCTTACCCTCTTTTCCTCCCTGCCCGTTAACATTTTTTTCAACTTTCTTCCATTTTTCCTCCTAAACCCTTTCGCTCCACACTGCAACCTTCTCGCATTCTGTTACATAGTGTTCTATGCTTTCTTTTCCCCCACAAAATTCACAAAGTCCCTTCTCCCTACCTCTTATCCCTCTTAGAAATATTGTTCCTGTTGTCATCCAAGCTAACCCTTCTCTCTCTCTCTCTCTCTCTCTCTCTCTCTCTCTCTCTCTCTCTCTCTCTCTCTCTCTCTCTCTCTCTCTCTCTCTCTCTCTCTCTCTCTCTCTCTCTCTCTCTCTCTCTCTCTCTCTCTCTCTCTCTCTCTCTCTCTCTCTCTCTCTCTCTCTCTCTCTCTCTCTCTCTCTCTCTCTTGCCTATTGCAGTAGTCTACATATGCTTCTCGTCCCCAATTTCTTTGCTTTGTTGTAAAATTGTAATGATTTTATATTTTCTACACTTCTCCATATTTCCTGTCTTTTTGTATCTTCTATTCTACATTTTACCAGTTTACCCACATCGCTTGTATTCCTTTCCTCAAATCTCCATATATCTCCCATTCCATAATTCTCCATAATCCCACCTATCTCTGCCCACCAACTATTTAAGTTCTCTAATCTTTTTTGCTGTCTCATGCATAATTTCATAACTTCCTCTTGTACTTTAACCAAGCACCTATACCAAAATTTTTATTATTCTTTCCATTATTATTCAATTTCTTCTTGTCGTTCCCAATTCTACTAAAGCTACTTCCCTAGGTGTTGATCTTGGTAAGCCTAGTAGCTCTTTACAAAACCTTCTGTAGTTTTGGTCCACCATTTTGTTTACCTCTGTGTCCCCCCTCAAGATCTCCATTGCATATAACATTATGAATTCAACAAGTACTCTGTACGTAGCGGAAGCAGTAATATTTGCTGAACAGTCAGCAAATTACAGCGCTCTTAAGGTGGTTGCGAAGGTAACTGATACAGCCAACTTCCCCTGGATATGAACACAGACTACCGCGTCTTGATGGTTGAAAGCTACTTTCGTACCGGCATTAAAATTTGTGCGATATATAAATATAATTTGAACCGCTGCATAGAGGAGTTTATACAATACTATTCAGCATTCAGACAAGTCTCTCGGAGCGTGATTTTGTCAAAATTTTCCAGGTAACGTCAAATTGACGTACTTTTGTTTGCAACATAAACGTCTTATGTTTTATCAATATACTATATAATTTTATTTTCACTCTCACGCTTAATTAAAATGTCTATTAATGTTGGTAACCTTATGTCTTTTAAAACCAATAGGTGCATCAAACATTTCCAAGGTACAGGATCAGTTCCTCGCAAAAAGAGAGACACTGGACGCTATAAAGTGACTGGTACCAATCTAGAAGCAATAAATAATGTTATGACAAAGGTCTCAGGCATACCTTCTCGCAATACACACAGTGTTTAAGGGGAAGAGAGAAAGGAAATATAAGAAAATGGATACATAAGACTATGTACTAGAGATATTTTCTTGTTTAGACTTGGATAAAAGCTTTGTACATATTGTAACACTAATTTAGTTATCATTCCTAGAGCATGTTCTGCTAATTTTCTGGTTTGTAATGAAGTTACATTGTCAGGAAGCTGTGAGTGATGGAAAAGAAATGAGATAGAATTGAAATATTTCTATTTTATATGACAGGTTTGCAATATGCATATATGTCTACTATAACAGAAAAACAGATGTTCCTTGTGAAATAAGTGTTCATTGACTTATCATTTCGTATATTATTCATGGTATACTTTTATGACTGCGCAATTAGCTTTGCAGTGCATTGCAGTGAAGTATCTACACACCAGGCGAAATTACGTACCTTTATATTACGCGAGCAGACCCGGTGAGTGAGTGAGTGTGTGGTGTATTAGGGCCCGTCGACAACAAGGTCATTTGGACCCGAAGTCAACTCTAAGAACTAAAAGCTACACAAAGTTAAAAAGTAAGATAAAGTAAAATCACTCAACTATTAAAAGCACACAAAAATTCATCCCAGTACTAAAAATTTAAAATCTCTAAAATTAATAAATATAAAATACAAGTCAGACTTGTTTATTAAAACCGATTTCAAAAACAAACCGCAGTGCTTTATCCACGGCCACTGGGTCGTCCCCTAAAACACCGTGCAAGTTAGTCCTTATGCCCAAAGACTGGCGAACGCGGGTGTACTGCGGGCAATCCAGCAATACATGCCGCACAGTGAGGCGTACTGCACACGGAGCACACACAGGGGCCGGTTCCCCTCTTAACAGATGGCCATGAGTCGCACGTGTGTGCCCAATTCTCAGCCGGGTGAGTATCACCTCGGCCCGCCAGTTATCCCTGCAGGAATTTGGCCAGGGTTGTACGCTCTCCTTTATCGCCAGGAGTTGTGTGCCTTCCAAAGCTGTCCAGGATTGCTGCCCAGCAGATAGGAGTTGGCGATGGAAAAAACGTTGCACATCCTGGTATGGCACCGTAGTTGTTAAACTCCGGGGCAAACGGCAAGGGGACTTAGCAGCCGCGTCCACCCCTTCGTTCCCGAAAATTCCAGATGATGGCAGACCCATCTCTGAAATAGTATATTTACCTGCCGGGAGAGGGAGCCTAAAAGCTGTTGTGAACACTTCAAATACGATCGCAAGTCTCTAGGGGAATCGTATATAAACTGGCTCCATCAGCGATGCTATTGAGGACATCAAATTTTCCGCGGTAAAGTCACAGATAATAATGAACACCAAGTATTTAAAGGTGCTGAAAATCTTAATTCGTGGCATTTTGCTATGAAGTGCCACGATGTTGATAAATCCCGCTAGCATTTTGGCGTTGTCGTAAATGACAGGCAATCCCTGTAATCTACATTGTGTCACGTAACGCTAATATAAAACTCTTAGCTAATGAATGTGTGGTCTATTACTTGTAGAACCGTGAAACAAGTGAGCCGCGGTTACTTACGGCACTTGTTTCCTGGAGCTCGCCGCTTCGTTCATCGTAGTCTGACTTGGGCTTTGTGGTTTCTGCTTAACACTTCGGCAACTCCGAATCTAGAGTTTCAGTGGCTATGTAGCTGGCGCCAGAAATAAGAAATTCTAGCACACGTGATGTATTTTCACGTCTCTGACCTATACGCTGCGTAGATCTTTGTCAACGAATCTAAGATTCTTTGTAAACAAAATACAACGTAGTCCAGAAATTAAGCTCTGTTTCAATTTATCTCCGCTGCACCGCTGCGATAGTAGTTCCGCACCTGCGCGGTAGACGCTCTGTATCAAGGAGAAGAAATGTGCGCCATTGTGAGATAGCTGTCAGACACGTACGCTTTGTTGTGCTTGTTTACAATGTCGGTGTTGATTGAGAATCCCGCCACATGTGAAATCAGATCTGTGATTCGTTTTCTGAATGCTAGGAAAGTGAAACCAATTGTTGATGTTTATGGACAAAATGCGATGAGTGATACAATGGTGAGAAGATGGGTCCGACAGTTTAATTAAGGACGTAGTGAAGTGCACGAGGAAGAACGAAGTGGGCGTCCATCTTTGGTTACAGAAGAACTGGTTCACGCGATTGATGACAAGTTCCAGGAAAACCGCAAGTTTACAATGAGAGCTCTCGCTGTGGAATTTCCCCAAATCTCACGATCACTACTTCATGAAATTGTTACCGAAAAACTGAAATTTCGTAAGCTTTGATCACGTTGGGTGCAAAAGATTCTTACTGAGCAACTCAAAACAAAACGGATGGGTAATGCACTTCAGTATTTGACCCGTTATGATGAAGACGGTGAAGAACTTCTGACACAGATAGTCACAGGAAATGAAACTTGGGTTTCTTACGACACCCCTGAAAGTAAGCGTCAGTCAATGGAATGGAGGCACACCACATCCCCAGCAAAGGTTAAGTCGGAACAAATCTTGACACCTCGAAAAATGATGTGCACAGTGTTCTGGGACAGTTTAGCCCAGAGGTTCTACTCCCATTAGTCCTGAACCCGTAGGAACTGGACCCGGGCCTCCTTCAACCAGGGAGTATCCGAGCTGTCCCAAAGGGCGCTCGGCGTCCTCCGCGGGGCTTTCCATAGGACAAGACCTAGAGACTAACAAGCCCCCCCCATCTGGTCCTATGGACTCAAGACGGGATGGAAGTGGATACGCCACTTACGCGCGTCAACACTCAAAGTGAAGACTACCGAACAACCTCGGTGGGGCCGCCTGGTGATCTAGCACACCTTCTACTAGATCTGCAGGCTAGTACCCGGGAGAATTAATGGCTTCCCTCAACCCCGTCCGAAGACGTACCCGATTCCCACGGGTATCGGGAACACACTGCCCCCTCGAAGCCATCCCAATCCGAACAACTCCCGAAGGAGGGGCTCGGCTGTTCGGCCCGAGGTTCCTCTAGTAACCTCAGAGGTACCACGAGTGCTAAGGGTCCGCAGCGCCCGCACTTTGGCAGCTGAAGGGGACGGATCCCCTCTCCTACGGGAAGTGTTCTGGGACAGTTAAGCGCAGAGGTTCTACTCCCATTAGTCCTGGACCCGTAGGACTAAGGACCCGGGCCTCCTTCTACCCGGGAGCGATGGATACTCCGGGGCTCTTTCCATAGGGCAATACCTGATTTCTTAAAAAGCCCCCCCCCATCTGAACACAACGTCAAGACGGGATGGAAGTGGATACGCCACTTACGCGCGTCAACCCCGCAGGGAAGACTACCGATAACCTCGGTGGGGCCGCAGGTGATCTAGCACACCCACTTCTAGCTCTGCAGGCTAGCACCCGGGACTATTGAGGCAACCCTCTACCCCCTCCGGGCGGCCCTGGGAGGCCTGGCCGGAGGTACCCAATTACCCGTGGGCTAACGGGAACCACTGCCACCTCGAGACCAACCCATTCCGAACAACTCCCATTCGGGAGGGGTTCGGCTGTTCGGCCCGAGGTTCCTCTAGTAACGTCAGAGGCACCACGAGTGCTAAGGGTCCGCAGCGCCCGCACTTTGGCAGCTGAAGGGGACGGATCCCCTCCCCTACGGGAAGTGTTCTGGGACAGGAAAGGCATCTTACTCATTGATTTCTCATCGTGTGGTCAAACAATGAAAGCAGATCTTTATTGCGACACGCTTAGGAAATTGCGCCGCGCAATACAGAATAAGCGCCGAGAAATGCTATCAAAAGGTGTTGTGTTTCTCCACGACAACGCACGACCCCACACTGCAAAAGCGACGAAAAACATCCTACAGGGATTTGGCTGGGACGTGTTTGACCAACCCCGTACAGCCCTGACCTCGCTCCTAGCGACTTTCATCTGCTTTTGCATCTCAAATCTTTTCTTGGCGGTCAGCACTTCAATAATGCAAAGAGCTGAAAGAAAATGTTTCCAACTGGTTGAAGATGTAGGCGGCAAACAATGACTATGACAAATACCTGCAAAATTTCGGCAGATATTTGGAAAAGTAGTTTGAGTTTTAGAATTTTGTGCAAAAATATTTTTTCTGTATCTGTACACAATTTAATTTTATTACCAAACAGAACTTACTTTCTGGACGCACCTCGTATATTGACGTGGTACACATGTATCTACCAGCAATTCTTTAAACCTTTACAATCTTCACAAATCAAGTGACTTCAACAGTATATAAATAAGAAATTTCAGCGATAATCGATTAAAATTCACTTGCAAGTGATCCTCGTGGACTGGTTAAGCATGCAAGCGCATGGTGCGGCTTCATATACCTAATTTTAGAGCCGCAGTATTAATTTCCAGCTGGAAAATCAGGAACTGTGAATAGCTCTCCAGCTTTCCTGGTCCATTCTTTCCTTATCGCTGGAAAACAGGATCCCGAAGAGGCGGCAGTTCCATGAAAGGAACGGCTGAGAGAATGAAGCTAATTTGGTGGAAATGGGACGTATTCCATCAAATAGTAAGAATGATGTGGTAAATCCATCACAAGTAGGTACTCTGCGATGCTCTTGTGTTTGAGCCGAGCCAAGAGCACGTGCTGCTCCAAGACGACATACACTGAACATGGTAATGGTTGTGTTCTAGGTTGCATTACATGCACATAGAGGTTAATGTGAAATGAAACGAAAAAGATGACAAATATGCAGAAGAGAAATCCCTTTTGTTCCAACCACAATTTAATACGACGACTTCATTTAATATAGACCGGGAGGGTTGGCTCAGGTAGTTTCGTACACGGCTTGCAATCGTCCTGGTTCGATTTCCGTAGCTGACCTACGTGTACCACGTTTTTTTCGGATTTTTCCGGGTATCCACGTGAAAGCTGCTGAACAAGAAAAACGTACTGAAACAAAGTTAAAGCTGCAATAAGTAAATGGATGGATGGATGGATGGATGGATGGATGGATGGATGGATGGATGGATGGATGGATGGATGGATGGATGGATGGATGGATGGATGGATGGATGGATGGATGGATGGATGGATGGATGGATGGATGGATGGATGGATGGATGGATGGATGGATGGATGGATGGATGGATGGATGGATGGATGGATGGATGGATGGATGGATGGATGGATGGATGGATGGATGGATGGATGGATGGATGGATGGATGGATGGATGGATGGATGGATGGATGGATGGATGGATGGATGGATGGATGGATGGATGGATGGATGGATGGATGGATGGATGGATGGATGGATGGATGGATGGATGGATGGATGGATGGATGGATGGATGGATGGATGGATGGATGGATGGATGGATGGATGGATGGATGGATGGATGGATGGATGGACGGACGGACGGACGGACGGATGGATGGATGAATGGACGGACGGACGGACGGACGGATGGATGAATGGACGCATGGATGGATGGATGGATGGATGGATGGATGGGTGGATGGGTGGGTGGGTGGGTGGGTGGATGGGTGGAGGGATGGATGGGTGGGTGGGTGGGTGGATGGATGGATGGATGGATGGATGGATGGGTGGATGGGTGGATGGATGGGTGGGTGGGTGGGTGGATGGATGGATGGGTGGAGGGATGGAGGGATGGAGGGATGTGTGGGTGGTTGGTTGGAGGGATGGATGGATGGAGGGATGGAGGGATGGAGGGGTGGAGGGTGGAGGGAGGGAGGGTGGGAGGGTGGGAGGGAGGGTTAAAAAGGGTTTTAAAAGTAAAGAAAAGTACTACAAAAACACATTTAAACAAAACAATAATTAGAAAGGCAAAAAGGGAAAAACAGAATGCTCAATTTTCGGGCCTACAGTGACCTATAACTGACATATATGATGCTGGGAAAACAAATAACGGTGGGATATTTCCTCTCCGTAATGATCACTCTTTTCTGAATCCATTCTATTGGTCTAACGTAATTATTTCTGCAATCGATTTTGTTCTGTTGTTTTTAATTCCGGATATAATTTGTAAGCAGAGTTAGGAATACTAATACCTCTGTGATTTGCAGGATTACTACAGCCTCCCTTTTTAACTACAGACACCACTTCTGCAATCTACCACCCAAAGTTAAATGCTCAGATCACATCCCAGCATTATCCTAGTGCTCTAAGGCGAATCCAGATCCCTGGGATTTCAATCCAGTACCTGTTAAATACAAGTGACACAATTTACTGCAGCCCATGTTTCAGTACCGAGCACTTGGATTGGTTCCTCTATTTAGACATACGTTTGGACGCAGCGATCAGTTTATTGAAACACCTGTACATTAACCTGCAGACCAAGGGACATAAATCGTTGGAACACCTGGCCG
Source organism: Mantis religiosa (assembly GCA_030765055.1). Classification (NCBI taxonomy): domain Eukaryota; kingdom Metazoa; phylum Arthropoda; class Insecta; order Mantodea; family Mantidae; genus Mantis; species Mantis religiosa. The sequence continues at coordinate 189,766,225 of CM060953.1, forward strand.
TGTTCATTCAGGAACGTTACAATGATTGAGGTGCTATGTACCGGCGACGCTTGAGTGTAAATTTGGTCCAATGTGAGCAAGCACTTTCATCAACAATCTCATTACCTCCAACCAAACGAGAAAGTGTGTCGACTTTCCATTTCTTGCATAAACTGATACAGCTGCTACACACAGCCCACTTTCACAGCTGTTTCCACTTCGGCATATGCCAGAAGCTCATCCTTACGTCTACGTCAGGTTAATTGGGTTTTACCTATTCATATATACAATTAATATTCCACTTATATATATATATATAATTATTCAAAATCATCGAGGTTGTCATCAAAGTATTCATCTATACTGCAATAGGCTCTGCTTAACAAGAATTTAGTCACTTTAGATTTAAACTTAGCAGCTGACACAGTATTTTTAGGCTTTCCAAAAGCTTATTAAGTAGTTTTGGACCAATGTATTGCGGCTTATGTTCAAAAAGTTTTAGCCTGTGACCTTTAACTATATAGTTATTCATTGCCCTTGTTTCATATGTGTGGACATCGGAATTTGTGGAGGTTATATTCCTGCTATGTACAATTATTTTTTTAAATACGGCCTGCATGAACTCGTACGTGTTATTTTTGCCAGATATCTGATAGCTCTTTTCTGTAGATGAAAAATTCTGTTAAAGTTTAATTTGAAAGTGTGTCCCCAGAACTCGAAACCATAATAAATGTCTGAATATATTAATGCAAGATATACTAACTTACTAGTATCTACTGAGACAACATTTGCTAAATATCGCAACACAAAAGGTCCTGAGCTTAATTTACTTTCTAGCTTTTCAATGTGGTTGTTCCAAGTTAACTTGTCTTCAAGGATTGAACCTAAAATATTTACACTTTTTACACACTGGACTAAACTATTGCCTATATTAAGCTGAGGTTCGGAAGGACGTTTCTTAAAATCAAATAGAATTAATTCACTTTTTTGTGCATTAGTACACAGCCTGATATCATAAAATACTGTGCCACGATATTGGAGGTCAAATTTGCATTAATTTCTAGTTTAGTAAGTTGCTGTTGCTGAAGCCCAGTGTGGCATCGTCTGCATACAAACATAAAGCTACATTAATCTGTAGCACGGTTTTTATGTCGTTAATATGCATAATAAATAATGTCACCCGAACATCGGAATTCCCGATAGAACCAGCAGCTGGCAGGTAGGGACCAGATCAGGGTAAGTTTTCTAGATGAACCTTATACTGAAAGATAAGCTCTATGGACTTTGGACTCATTTCATCGAACGATATAATTTAACGTTGCAGGAGTAACTTAAATCCTAAGTATTCCAGTAGAGAATTGTAAAAATGAGGTTATGTTGCACTAACTGATAAATGCAGAAAGAAACGATAAATAAATATTTATTTAGTATAGAAGACAGAAGGGTGACTGTGCTACTCAACAATGCTAGAAGTTTTGGCAGCCAAGCAGGCTGAGCTAGCTATAGTACAACAGGAAATTTATACAACTATGTTAAGAAGATATATATATATATATATATGCAATATGTATACAATATTTTAAATAACAAGAAATGTAAATACATTTTATTCTATTGTATTCTACTTTTTACATAATATTTTTCTACCTTGATACCTATTTCCCCTGACGTTTATGTATGGAATAATCAGTTCATGTTTGACATAAGCTAGGTATTACCGGTATAGGGTTATAATTTTATAAAGCATGTCACTAAGAACATGAAGGTACTTAGGATTTTCTATCTGGTGTGGTGTGGTGCAGTGCTTCCTCTGGGCAACTAGCGGTAAGCTGATTACGAAATCATTAATCATTCACTCCTACTGAATTAATTAACTTTACGTATAGTAGGTAGGGGGTTGCGGCGATGGTTGGTTGTCATCTGTCTCGATTGGGTTTTGTCCTCGGTGCCGCCTCATATCAAATGACTGTCGGTTGGAAGCTGTGGGAGATAAGGTTCAGTAAATCTGAGGAAGTTGTTATGAAATCTGTGCAAAGAACTGATCACAACTAAGCTTCCTAAAAGCAATGCCCGTTTTGCGGTTATAAATATTTAATTCAGCTCTTTCTTCTACAGTATGTCTTATTTCACGAACGTCTGACGTACGACGGCTGTTCAATAAAGAATTATAATTTTTTTAGAGTCATAATTTTTCGCAGTAAAATTCAGTCTTATTATAAATTGTTAGCTTAATGTGGATCAAACACGCCGTAGTAGTTTCATTGTAGGTACTCCTTGTTCCCGCCTGTGACAACCAGGCAAGTTCAGACATGTTCAGTATCGCCTACCGCTGCAATGGAGGTAACATGCGAGGAACAATATGCGGAATTGAAATTCTGCTTTCGTCTCAACAAATCTTCAGTTGAGGCCTATAAAATGTTACAGGAGACCTATGGAGAGTCTGTTCTTCCCTACAGAAGGGCTCGAAGGTGATATAAAATGTTTAAAGAGGGGAGACAATCAATTTCAAAGGAATGTGGACCCGGTGCTCCAGTTACTGCTCTTACGGATGAAAACATCAACACTGCTGCTGCCATTGTGAGAGACGATCGACGAATTACCTTAAGATTACTTTCTGAAATACTGAACATTTCATTGTGTGCCACCCACACGTTGGTGACAGAAACATTACACATGAGGTTCCTCTAGTACCGTCAGAGGTACCATGAGTGCTAGGGGTCCGTAGCACTCGTACCACAGCAGCTGAAGGGGTCGGATCCCCCCTACGAGGAGGGGGCGTGTTCGTTGTCCTGACCGTATAGAAAAGTCTGTATTCTATTAAACTGTAGGGAGCCTGCCCTCTGTACTGTCGTGGTTCCCTGTGTCCACCGCCCTCTATCTACACCTCATCCTTCCTCCTGGGGGTGCCCCCACTTGGGGGATATGAACAATGGGCCCAGCATGGTGGCATATGTAACGTATCCCCGATGCAATGAATTCGTTGTCGTATTCCTAATATAGCATAATCAATGCAAACGAAAAGGAAATTCATGCAGGAAAGATATGGAAATGTGTGCGAGAAGACTGTTGCTTATTGGAGGATAAAATTAGGCACCAGTGCTGGAGGAAGGAGTTATACCAGAATGTTTAGTTTAGACAAGCGAAGAGATAAAGATATTAAAATACAAGGATCTAAAGGACCAGAAGAAATGAAATGTGTAGTGTTTAACGCCCGCTTTTACTACATACGGCACCGCAGGCGGTGACACTGATGATATACGAGATGAAGATGGAGCACCGGTGGAATGAGATGGCGGGGGAATCCGGAGGTCCCGGAGAAAAGCCGCCACAGTGCCGTGTTGTCCATCACAAATCTCACTTTGCGGTTGCACTGGATAGAACCCGGGCCGCCTTGGTGAGAGCCAAGCGGTCTGACCACTGAGTCACGGCGCGGCCTTAAAGGACCAGAAATTGAGAGCAGAGTAGTTCAGTGTAACGGTCATTTAAGAAGTATGGATTACAGATAGATGGCTCTGTAGTTGTCTCTAACGCACAGAACAAAAGAGGGAGACCTAGAACACCTGGGAAATCTAAAATATCACGGATGATGGATGAGTTGGAATTGGCTGAAGGGGACTGTAATGATACAGATGGGAAACGAGGGACCACAAACGAAAAAACTGGAAATTCCCTCTAAAGGAAATCGTTTACAGTGTGAGGGGATACTCGTGGTTGGAAGAGGGTATAAGCGTGGAGTTGGTTTAATGGCCGTTATTGGAACGGGTTCTGGGTTCGTAGCTAGCTCAGAGAGTGCCTCTTTGATCCCAGGAGTGGTGCACACCAGACTGTTTCGTACTTCTTTTTTCCTTTTCTTTATTCATCACCGCTTACTCTTCTGGTCTGCGTCTCACACACAAACGCAATGCCTACACACATCGCTAAGTTTGAAGTCACCATCCTACACCACTGCGTCCATCGACGTTCCGAACAAGTGTGTGTCTCCAGGTAGAGTATTCACTTGTCTCCTGGTTTTTCCATTTGGCACTACCCGTTCATGTTGTTGCATGTGTTGTTACGTGAAAGTATGGCGATAGTAAAACCTAAATTCAATTAAAATTATTTCGGTGAATAACTTTCTTTCCTGTCATTTCCCGTAGGGGAGGGTATCCGTTTCTTCAGCTGCTTTGGTGCAAGAGATGCGGACCCTGAGCACTCATGGTACTTCTGACGTTACTAGAGGAAACTCGGGCCGAACAGCTGAATCCCTTCCGAATGGGAGTTGCTCGGATTGGGTTGGACTCGAGGATTCAGTGTATTCCCGACACCTATGGGAGAACGGGAGTCTCTGGCCAAGCCTCGGTCCACCGGAGGGGGCAGAGGGTGGCCTAAAACGTCCCGGATAGTCTTCCCTGAGGGGTTGACGCGCGTAAGTGGCGTATCCACTTCCATTCCGTTTTGACGTTGTTGTTGACTCCAGGTATTGACCTATGCAATGAACCCCGGAGTCCTCGATCACCTCCCGGGTGATACAGGCCGGAGTTTTCGGAATCTCGGGTAGACCTCCAACTTACGAGGGCTGTTCAATAAAGAATGATCACAATGTTTTTGACAACGTACCATTACTCATCCTCATAATTTTATTGTTCTTCTCAAAATAGTCTGCCATGAATGCGATGCACTTTTCCCAGCGTATCTGCCAGTCTTTAAAGTCACACTGGAAAACAAGTTTTGAGAGATCCTTCAAAATTGCCTCCGCAGCCTTCACCACTGCTTCTAATGATGGATAATGCCTCCCACGAAGGCGTTTCTTCAAGTTAGGGAATAGAAAAAAGTAACATGGGGCTCAGTCCGGACTATAGGGAGGGTGAGGGATGCACTTCACGTTGATTTTTGCAATATATTCAGCAACAACGTTGGCAAAATGCGGCCGCGCATTATCGTGGTGCAGCATCCTGCCTGCTTCACGGAAATGTGGTCTTTTGCGCCTGATGTGGACTTGCAATGTTTTCAGGACATCCCTGTAGTATTGTCCAGTTACTGATGTGTGTGCAGGTACAACATGCTGATAAACCATTCCATGAATATCAAAGAATAATATGACCATAACTTCACCAGCAGAAGCAACCACTTTTGCTTTTTTGGGGTTTGGCGATGAAGGAGATTTCCACACTGAGCTTTGCTGTTTGCTCTCAGGATCAAAATGATGTAGGCAAGTTTCATTAGCAGTGATTACGTTTGAAAGAAACTCCGGATCTTCCTCTAACATCAACTTTAACTGCATGTTACCTCCATTTCAGCGGTGGGCGATACTGAACATATTTGAACTTTCCTGGTTATCAAAGGCGGGAACCAGGAGTTCCAACAATGAAACTACTACGGCGTTTTTGTTTCACATTAAGCTAACAGAATATAATAATATTGAATTTTAGTGAGAAAATGTATGGTCGTAAAAAATTATGATCATTCTTGATTGAACAGTCCTCGTACATTTCCGACATTCTCCGGATAACTCGGTTCCCGTTTATTTAGTTCGTACCTTGGTCTTAGTTGTTACGGGTAAACGAGGTTCTACTGTACCTGTTCCTGGCTATTATTGTCGAACTTATAATTTACCGCGGGGAGTATTATTATAGGGGCTTTTGGAAAGAAGTATAATTAAGGCTGGAAGATTTAGATAGCCAAGTTATATTTACCAGTGTAAGGGTGATACCGAAATTGTGGTTTGCCAGAAGCAAAGAATCATGATAGACGTCAAAGGAATGTTGGTTCTTTGCTACGACAGGGCAAGACCAGTTCAGTTTGGGAAAGTGTCTAACAAAGCCGTGTAAGAAACCGTGTCCTTAGAAGATTTCTATAGGAATTGTCACTTGACGAGTATGAATAGGGAATTCTTTGGATCGTTTACAATGGTGACCAAAACAGCCACAAAGGGACTTTGTTTAAAAAAGAGTTGAGAGGGAAAGTTAGAGATTACACGCGCGCAGCTGTGGTCAGAGGAGCACTCTTCGGCGTAAGGCCGATGGAGACAGTTCGCGGCTAGGAAGCCATTATAAACAGTCTTCGGCGTGCAGCCGAGAGGGGAGTCTGAGACGTGAAGCCTATTAGAGCGGTCAACTTGTTCTGTCTTGAATATTTGTCGGGTCATCCAAAATCTATCGAGGAATAAATAATTTGTATTCAATAACTCTAAACCGAGATTGGTAACCCTCGGTCGGCAGCTTCCATTTCGAGGTTTGAAAAGAAGAAGCAGTGAATAAATAATTTGGAGACGAGCATTTCAGTGTTGTTAAAATTTCCTTCTCACACCCATCCACGCATACCCTGAGAGAAACCTCATTGCTCGCCGACTTATTTGCTCGCCATTAAATAGTTGCATCAAATTGGCGTTCCAACGTGGAACTTGTGTACACCAACCATACTGCTTCAAACTGGCGCAAAACGTGGAGCTGTGGTAATACTTGATCGCCACCATTAAAAGTATAGTATCAAGGGAGAGAAGATCATTGAGGATATATAGGGAAATAAAGACAGTGTGGGGGAGGGAGAAGTACATAGATGTGTGTAATAAGTCAGGGCGAGAAGGATTTGCCTGGGCAAGGACAGGAGTTAGAAGTTTGAAAGGTATTAGATATGATAAGGATACAGGGAAATGCCCAATGTGTGAAGATCATATAAATTGGCAAAGTATACTTTATTGCAAACAAACAAAGATATGGAGAGAACAAATTTGGCAACAAAGTGGGACAGTTTTAGGGATGGAAGGAGGTATTAATAGTAAAGAAAATTTTATTGGTAAAAGGAGAAAAGAATGTAAGGAATATAGGTGAACATCTGGGGAAAGTTAGAAAGAAATGGTTAAGATTGATGAATAACAAATAATAATTAGGGTTGGAAAACTAGAATGAGGGATACAAGGGGAGAGGAGGGTCATCAGTACACGGAAAGCCAGGGGTTATGTGTATTGAGACCGAGACTTGAGTCAAGCAAGTATGAAGGGTATGTTAGATGTGAATAAGTCATTTGTTATTGTGTGAAAGAAATGTTACAAATGTCAATGTATCAATGAAATTGTATGTAGAAGAAAGATGAGAAATAAATACTAAATAAAACAAAAGTACTGTGCGAAATGACTACCACGAACTTCTCGGCCCCGTCAGAGCACGGCCGTTAGTCTCCATTGCTGAATAAAGATTTCCCCAGTCCCTGCTGAAGTGGACCTTAGAGTCATCCACCGGGGTTCTTAATGGAGTCGCGAGTGCCTCTCTCCAAGTGTTCAAGCCATAGTGTATTTATATCTGTACAAAAATATCTTACCCACCCCAACTCTTACTAATGACCAAGAGCGGCAATTATCAAACATTCAGGTACTTTTGTTTTATACATGTCACTATATAAGTGCCATTACAATCTCCAAGACGCACTGTATTCCATTATTCCCGAAAGACTGAATAAGTAACTCAAAGCTCGTTAAGATGACCGATAATAACAAAAGATCTTCCTTAAGTGACTTCCTCAATGGCTCCACAGAACTGAAGATTTATGTAGAAAAGTTGAGAGAAAGAACAAGAGGGAAGCACTTGAGAAAACAGATAAAAATAATTCCTTGGTAGACTGTTACCAACGGTTCCCAAATCACACAAAGTTAGCAAAAAAGAAATCCAAACCTTAAAGCTGACAATTTCGAGCCAGTTACAGGTCTCTTGAAACTTGGAACAAACTTGGACAAGTAGCACCAGAAGTACTTGTCACTATCTCAAGAATAAATCAATTGACTTGAAAATGTGGGAAATGCTTAAAAAGTAAGAAGACAAAAAGATATTAAAAGTGGCGGTCTAAGAGAAGAGGAAATTAGTCAAAGCAGTGACAGCAAACGGTGCTGGGGGAATATCTGTCACATCCACGTGACTCCTATCACACAAGAGTAACAAAACATTCTTTAAAAGTCTGTAGTGGCATGCGACTTTCTCTACCCTTGTATAAACTCTTATTCCTTTATTTACAGACCTCCATTTGAGGAATTGTTGGATTCAATTGTCACTGGCGATGAAACCTGGGTGCGATACATAACACTGCGTCGAACCTCATCAGAGGTAAAGGAGCAATCTTAAGGTATTAAACAGAGAAACAGGTAGATAACGAGGTGCCGATGGAGAAAATTAGGAAGGTATGCCGCAACAATAAACACTAGGTGAAGGAGTGACCCTTTCAGAAATGCCTTACTAAAAATTTGTGGATCTGTTCTAAGAAATATTTATTTTACACTATCATGACATAAATTCGTTGGATTCTTGTTACGTGTTTACGACTAAGAACTCCTGAGAACACTGCATGCCCCCATTAGTTTTACGTCAAATAAGTTGCCTAACAATATGGGGTTTGTTTACAAATACAATAATTGAAAAGAATGCTATGAACACAAACCACAGCGACCTCACGGTCAAAGATAAATAGGTCAACTTATGTAAGAATAGGTAACCAAACTTCAGTACGAGTTTGTGGATGCAATAGTGTGGAGTTGTAACTTGTGAATGTTAATATGGAAGGCAAGAAGGAACATTTTCGACATTTAATGTTGTTTTATTACCGTAAAGGTAAAGCAGCCTCACAAACTCAACGGAAAATTTGTGCTGTTTACGGAGAAGATGCAGTGGCGAATCGGGCATGTCAAAAATGGTTTAGTCGATTTCGAGCTGGGAACTTCTCTGTGAAAGACAAACCTCGTTCTGGATGACCTGTGTTTACCGATGATGAAAGGATAAAGGACATGATTACGAACAACCCCAGAATAACAACTCGGGAGGTAGGTCAGGAGCTAAACTTATCTCATGCAACTGTAGCCAGGCACCTAAAGAAACTTGGTTACGTAAATCTTCGGGATGTATGGGTTCCGCACGAACTGAGTGAACAAAATTTAGTTCAGCGCGTTTCCATCTGTGACGCATTGATAAGATGCAATGAAACAGCCCCTTTTCTGAAACAGCTGGCTACAGGAGACGAAAAGTGGATTGTGTACAACATCCCAAAGATAAAGTCATGGCGTAAGAAAGGGGAACCGTCACTCTCAATTCCTAAACCAGGGCTTCATCCTGAGAAAATTATGCTGTGCGTTTGGTGGGACTGGAAAGGAATTATTTATTACGAATTTCTTCCTCTTGGGGAGACCATCAATTCAGAGAAATACTGTTCTCAGTTGGATCGCCTGAAGGTTGCCCTAGGAGAGAGAAGGCCAGAATTAGCATCTAATGGTGGAGTCGTCTTTCATCAAGACAATACCAAACCACACACTTCTATGGTAACTCGTCAGAAATTACGGGATTTCGACTGGGAAGTGTTACCTCACCCGCCTTATTCTCCAGACATTGCCCCATCCGACTATCATCTATTCCTACAAAACTTCCTTACTTCCTTGGAGGATTGCAGACTCGCAGTAGAAGAGTTCGTCAACCAGAAAACTGCAAGATTTTGGAAAAATGGTATTGATAAGCTTCCTGAGAAATGGAGATGTTATTGATAATAATGGTGCATACTGCACAAAATAAAGTTTGTTTTGAAAAGTGCATTGCCTTGTTTACTTTCGATGACCTTGCGTATATAAACAGATTACCCCTAGATAATTAGGCAACTTGGTTGCCGTAGTTGTGTTACGGGCATACAGTGCAGGCTTCTTTGTCGTAAACACGTAACAAGAAACGAACGAATTTATGAAACAAACCAACATATCTGTTTATTCCTTCCTTAACCAGGAGTTTAGTCACCTGGATATTAAATCCCCAACACTACAAATTTATGAGCTCAGGCGCCAGTGCTGAAACAAGAAGTACATTTACACAAAATTACACCCTGGTAGAAAATGACCACTCACTACATGCCGCTGGAGCCCGCTTACGTCCACCAAACTGCGGGGTACTAGTCGGCCAAGATATGAATGCACTTGAAGGAGGGCAGTACTGTTTTGTTTACTACATGAAGCTTAGGGAACCGCGCGGAGCAAGGGGTAGCGAGGGGAAAGGCGATACTGGGAATGCAGTCACACAATTAAAACAGTCGACGCCTGCTAATGTCTTCACGTTAGTTCTCGGAAGCAGCAAGTCTGGGAATGTTTGTTTCAGGTCCTTCATCTGCTATATCCGTTTTACTGTTCCCTTCATCAGCTGTATCTATGTCACTGCGTCCTTTTGCTTCAATATTCATATTCTCGAAATAAAATTCATCACGATTTCAATCTTCTATCATCATCGCTGCTCTCTAGACCCACGTTTATAATTATATCTTCAATTGTTTCCTTCATTAACCCATCTCGGTTGCTCAATTCCTTTCACTTGTCTGCATGTTGCTATCCAATCAATTTGTGTAATTTGAGCTATGCAGCTTGTTGTCATAGCTTTCAGATTACTCAAAGTAATCGCTGATACTTCTTGCAACAGTCTTTAATTCCACATAGCTCTATAGGGTTAAGGTCACAGTGCTACGGAGGATGGCGTAAGACTGTAAAATCCCTTTGTTCCGTTATTCAATCAAGTCAATAAACAGGCTTCTTAAATTAATTTTCACTATCTCTAAAAGCTAATTTTTTTCAGTTGCGGATAATGTTTAATTATCTTTTGTGTTGGCCAGTGAATAGCCTGTGTCTTTCGAAATGATGTGTCAGGGGCTTTATTTTCCTGTACGGTATGGCACAGCAATGCTTTCAGGTGGAATATTTGATATTAATTTCTCTTCTACCCACTTTTTGTAATTTTGACAGTTAATTTCATCATGTTTATCTGCTCATTTGGACTTTGAATCGTAAAAAAAATGAGTTCCGTCAATAAATCCCATGGATTACCCTGCATGTACAATTGCTCTTTGACCAGCACTAGTATTAGACAAAACACCTTGTACTTCGTCATATTGCTAGCGCTTTTTGACGGTTTAGTGAGTATGGACCCAAACCTCGTCTGTATAAACTACTGGTTTACGTAGCCCTTTTCATTTTCAATAATAGCCCTTAAGTACTCTGCAAGTTTTGCATCAATTTTTGGTTTCTCCATTAGCACATATCGTTTGTTTTTGCATTTCTTAAATTGAAATCCCATTTCTCTCATTATTTTTGCAAATGTTTCTTTGCCACCGTGAAATTTTATTTATTATTTAGCGAAGTTCATGAGTTTCCTCAAAGAAGGAATTTCCCTTTTCTGTTCGTAGTACTCCAGAAAGTTTCTACGCACAACGCACTTATCAAATTCATCAAAAGATATGGATCTGCGTGATTTTCGAATTTTCCTTGAAGTAGTAACCTTAACCCGAGTTGATGAAGCATTTTATGTTCATGATGGTTCTCCCAGACCTTCCCACTATTTCTGCTGTCCTAACTGCTGCTTTTTCAAGGGGTACGAGTAATCATTTTTCCCTGCTTTTCTTCTCTACAGAACTGTATAACCTGATATATGATATACTTTACATCAGAATGGGATACTTTTCTTGTTTTTAACTTTGTAGGTGCTTCCGTAATTAAACTCTTCACAAGCACACGTCAGAGCGAGCACTGCAACTGGCACTATACTATTCGAATTTTAACTGCACAAGAAAAGGTTCGAAGCAGCACCGCGATGAACTACACTACATCTGCACGTCACATTGGAAGTATCTCGGTATTGTTGATGTTTGCGTTATCCGCACTGTACCTGCGGTACCCCGCCCACTTGTGACGTAACTGATTCGTAACGCTTCCCGCCGAGTGCATTCATATCGTGGCCGACTTGTACCTAGCGCAAAGCTCGGCTTAAGCACCTCAGCGACCAAAGCGCCTAAAAAGGAAACACGGCGACACGCTCCTCGAGAGCCCGGTCAGCAAAGTAGCGAGCGGTCGGCACAACACCAGAAACTAAAGAACGTTCTCCTCCGTGGCCGCATTCGAATTCGCCGAAGCCGCGAAAGCTTAGACATTTTCTGCCGGCTGTAACTAAAATGTTTATGGGAGAACACAATTCCACGTTGTGGACGCCAGTTTGATGCAAATAATTTAATTGCGAGCAAATAAGTCGGCGAGCAATGGGGTTTCTCTCAGGGTATGCGTGGATGTGTGTGAGAAGGAGATTTTAATAACACTGCAATGCCCGTTTCCAACTTATTTATTTACTGCTTCTTTTCAAACATCGAAATGAAAGTTGCCGACCAAGGGTTACCAATCTCTGTTTACAGCTACTGACTGAGGAATGTTTATTACTCGATAAATTTATTCCTTCTTCATATATAAGAACTGAAAAATATTCCAGACAAAACCAGAGAACTGCCTTAATCGCCCTCACGCCTCAGACTGCTCTCATCGACCTCACGCCTCAGACTGTTTGAATGACCACAGCCGCGCGTGGTGTATCACTTTCACTCTGAAAACTCCTTTTCAACCAAAGTCCCTTTGTAGCTGTTTTGTCGCCATTGTAAATGAATTTCCTATTCATACAAGTCAAGTGAGTCCCTTTAGAAATCTTCTAAGGACACTGTTTCTTACATTGCTTTTGTTATAACACCTTCCCCCCAACTCAACTGGCCTTGCCCTTGTCGTAACACAGAACCAACATTCCTTTGACATCCATCATGATTCTTTACTTCTGACAAACCTTAATTTCGGTATCACGGCAAAGTAATGGCCAGTGTGTTCTGGGACAGAAAAGGTGTATTGTTGTGCGAGTTATGCCAACCGCCACAACAATAAACGCCGTTAGCTACTGTGAAACTTAAAAAAATTGTGATGTGCCATTCAAAATCGAAGGAAGGGAATGCTGACTAAGGGAGTAATTTTTCATCACGACAACGCTCGTCCCAATGCTGCACATGCAACGGCTGATCTCCTGGCCCAGTTCGGATGGGACATCCTCACCCATCTCCCCTACAATCCAGACTTATCACCTAGTGATTGTCATCTTTTTCCTGAGTTGAAGTCACACCTGGGTAGAACACATTTCCAGACCGACGATGGTTAAAAAACGAGGTTGAGCGCTACCTGCGCAACTTGGCGGGAGAGTGCTATGACAAGGGTATACAAAAACTGCCATCGCATGCAGAAATACATCGATCTCAATAGTGATTACATTGTAAAATAGCTGTAGGTTCCGCCTTTCCATCGATGTAACATTCATTGAAAATAAACATGTTTTCTAAATAAAATAAAATTGGAGACCTTATTTTACGGAGACGCCTCGTAATTTTCTTGGTATTTTTAACTTTTATCACGTGTTTGTACATTGAAATAAAGAATATACCTTTCTTCATTGGTGATCGAAAGCTTTTGACCGATAGTGTATGCTCAAAGAGAGAGAGAAATTTCCATATAGCTTCCTTGTTCCTATTTCGTATGCTCTGCATGTTTTCCCGGTGAAACCTCGACACCGTAAATAAAAAGTACAAAAATGAACTGAAAATACTTAAATATATCATTACCCGTCTGACATGTTAATTTTATTGTTGCCTCCGCTGCCAACATTTTAGTGTTTTGTTTTCAATGCATACACTATCGCATCTGTGCCTCTATGTGACATATTACATTTGTTTGGCGCGGTCCCAAAAATGCTTCTGTCGCTTGCGAACATTATGATTTTCACCGAATTCAGACTGTCATTTTAAGTGACTTACGATCGTGTTTTATTTTCTCTATTACATCTGTAGTAAGTATAGAAAGTACAGATGAACCTCGCCTGTATGTCCTTTAATGCTACATCATTCCCTTATATACGTTAAGTTTATATATATATATATATATATATATATATATATATATATATATATATATATATATATATATAATATGTCACTGTAGGTAGAGCAGATTATTCTTTTTGTGCCCTAAAATGCTAAGCCATATCAGACTATGACTGAAATAATATTCAAAATAAGCACACAGGGTACACAGAGCTTGGAGTTATCAGACATTCATCTTTCACGATAAGGTAAAGCCTGCAACCATAAGTCCTAGGGACAATGAACGAAATGATATAGGAAAATGAGACAGGGTACATAGAGTTTAGAGCTACCAGACATTCATCTTTCAGGATAAGAGAAAACCTCCAACGTTAAGTCATATCGGACGATGAAGGAGTTGATTTTCAAATGAGTATAGGGTACATAGAGCTTAGAGTTACTAGACATTCATCTTTGAGGATAAGGGAAAACCTCCAACGTGAAGTCATATCGGACGATGAATGAAATTATGTTCAAATGAGTACAGCGTACATAGAGCTTAGAGTTACCAGACATTCATCTTTCAGGATAAGGGAAAACCTCCAACATTAAGTCATATCGGACGATGATTGAAATGATGTTCAAATGAGTACAGAGTACATAGAGCTTAGAGTTACTAGACATTCATCTTTTAGGATAAGAGAAAACCTCCAACGTTAAATCACATCGGACGATGAGTAAAATGCTGTAAAAATGAGTACAGGGTTCAAAGAGCTCATAGCCACTGGACATTCATCTTTCAGAATAAGAGAAAACCTCCAACGTTAAGTCATATCGGACGATGAAGGAGTTGATTTTCAAATGAGTATAGGGTACATAGAGCTTAGAGTTACTAGACATTCATCTTTGAGGATAAGGGAAAACCTCCAACGTGAAGTCATATCGGACGATGAATGAAATTATGTTCAAATGAGTACAGCGTACATAGAGCTTAGAGTTACCAGACATTCATCTTTCAGGATAAGGGAAAACCTCCAACATTAAGTCATATCGGACGATGATTGAAATGATGTTCAAATGAGTACAGAGTACATAGAGCTTAGAGTTACTAGACATTCATCTTTTAGGATAAGAGAAAACCTCCAACGTTAAATCATATCGGACGATGAGTAAAATGCTGTAAAAATGAGTACAGGGTTCAAAGAGCTCATAGCCACTGGACATTCATCTTTCAGAATAAGGAAAAACCTCCAACATTAGCTCATATCGACGAATGCATGAAATGATATTCAAATTAGTACATGGTACATACAGCTTACAGTTACCAGACATTCATATTTCAAGATAGGGGAAAAGCTCCAACGTTAAGGCACATCGTACGATGAATAAAATGATGTTCAAATGAGTACGCGGTACATAGAGCTTAGATTTACCAGACTTTCCGCTTTCGGTATAAGTGACAACCACCAACGTTAAGTCATATAGGACGATGAGCGAAATGATGTTCAAATAAGTCCAGAGTGAATAGAGCACAGAAACATTCATCTTATAGTATAAGTTAAAACCTCCAACGTTAAGTCACATCGGATGATAAACGAAATAATCTTCGAAAGAGTTTAAGGTACCTAGAGCTAAAAGTAAACACGCATTCATCTCTCAGGATAAGGGAAAACCTTCAGCGCTAAGTCATATCAGACGATGAGCGAAATGATGTTTAAATGAGTCCAGGGTACATAGACCTTAGAGTTACCAGATATTCATTTATTAGGACAAGGGAAAGCCTCCAACGTGAAGTCATATCGGACGATGAAGGAAATGATACTCAAATGAGTACAGAGTACATAGAGCTTAGAGTTACCAGATATTCATTTATTAGGACAAGAGAAAGTCTCCAACGTGAAGTCATATCGGACGAGTACAGGGTACCTAGAGCTTATACTAACCATTCATCTTTTAGGATAAGGGAAAACCTCCAACGTTAGATCATATCGGACGATGAATGAAATTATGTACAAATGGGTACAGGGTACATAGAGCTTAGAGTTACCAGATATTCATTTATTAGGACAAGGGAAAGCCTCCAACGTGAAGTCATATCGGATGATGAAGGGAATTATGCTCAAATGAGTACAGAGTACATAGAGCATAGGGTTACCAGATATCTTTCAGGATAAGGTGAAACCTCCAACGTAAAGTCAAATCGGAAGATGAATGAAATGATTCTCAGGGTACATAGAGATTAGAGTTACCAGACATTCGTCTTTCAGGATAAGAAAAAACCTCTAGCGTTAAGTTAAGTGTCCTAATCAATATGGCCAAAGCCACCTCTGGTTAATTTCCTGAAGTAAATGTTTTCAAAGGTGTGCAATTGTATATGGACCGTCAGGGATTATTGTTACTGAAGTAGATGATTTTACTCAGTTCTTAAATTAATTTAGACGGTTTTGGAGTGCCTTTTAAGTTGTCAAAACAGTTAACATATGCAATGGAACGCCATATAGGGCGCATAGAAATAGCATACTGACAACTGCGGTTGGAAGCACTTGTTTAAATTCACCAATAAATTGAAGTAATGAAAACATTTGAGCATCACGTTTTTTGCAGCTCTGCAGCGACACTTATTCAATTCTGTTGGGACTGCAGTAACTGCTCAAAGTTTCAGCGAGGTCTGCGGTAAATCTACGGCAGGATGATCACATACCATGTTACCGTCCCATCCAATGATTAAATAAACATCCCTATACCTGTCCCTAGAGATACTGGAGGAGGCACTTCCCATGTCTGCGGTTAAGTCAATCTGCCAAAGCAGCCAGTTCTAATGGAGGTGCTTCGAGATGCAAACACGTTTATTTTGTTATTTCGTTTCGTACAGAATTGGTTTCCTCAAGTTGAAGGGTGCGCCGGTTCGAGGAACGTAGCAGAGATCTATTATTCTGCTTCGAGAATATGTGAAACCACGTCTGTTTAGTACATCGGGGGATTTTCAGTTCTGAAGCTTCCGTATTAAGCACTGGCGGCTGGTAGGTTAAATTATTGGTGGTGCACAAATGAAAAATAAAATACAGAGTAGTAATGACTCACCTATTTATACAGATTCTCTGCTCTACTCTCCTTAGACCTGGCGAACCTATCGATAACTTTTGTGTTGAAGTCGCTGATCTTCATAACAAAATCTCTCTCAATTGAAAGCATTGCTAATGCTGACAATCCGTCCTGTAACATTGTGTTCCTAAGGAAAGTTTTTATTCTTTTTAAAGTTGAGAAACAACATTCTGCTTCAGCGGTAGACATTGGCATAGTTAACAGTACTCGGAGTAAGAATGTCACATACTTCAAGAGCTTCTCTTCTTTTCACATCATGATCTTCTATTCTTCTCCTCTTAATTGCACTTTCTTCGAGTTTCTCGATATCCACGCTATTTCTTACCTTTTGCATTTCCCTTTCAAATCCGTTTATCTGGGCGATGGCAAATGTTGCATTGCAGTCTCGTTTCTGCAGCTGATTCTACAAAATGTCCACATGTGGCATGATCTTGTAGAAGAATGACAGCCAGAATACATAATTATAATCTTTCAAAGTGGCCATAAACCCAGAAGCCTGAACAAGTGTGGCGTTGTTGCTTAACAGAGCTCTCTTCTGAATAATCTCCATGCATTTAATTAAATTCTCCCTGTGTTCGAAAAGCAGAGCACACAGAAGCTAAGCCTGAAGGTCACGCTGTAGCCGTTGCTAAGAGTAGAAGGAGCTAGGTTTATAAACCTCCATTTAAGCAATATATAAGAAGCCACTCCCCTCTCTTCACCTTCCCGCAAACCCACTCAGAGAGCCTACATTTGGGCAAAATCTTAGGTTAATTCTTCGCTGCAAACCTGCGGCTCCTACAGCTAATCACTGTTTATTTCGACTTCTGCGGTCATGGGCAGCTACAGACGATAAGCGTAATTGAAACATGTTTGTATATAAAACAATGCAAACAAGTACAGCTTTAACGTGCGAAATGCACCTGTTGTATATTCAGAATCAGTGGGTGTAGCGCAAACCTGCAACCTTATGGAGAAACCGTTCCTGGTATTAAGTATTTTACTCCTGACTAAAGCTCATATCTTTTATGTAATATGATTTAGAAATATGTACTTAAGTATATACCAAATAAATATGTAATTATTATGTGTTTGAAATGGGAAGAGTTCTCGGCTGTAGCGAATCAGATTCGTTAGAGCTTCCAGGGTTGCCACCCTATTATCCCCAATCCTTCTATATCTCCCTCTCTCTTGTACAGTTGCGAGACTTCTTGCCGTGAGACGTAAGGGAACGCAAACAGTGAAGTCACACCTCCAGGGATCATTGAAAAAAAAAATCATCGTTTAATACTGTAAGACCACAGATTAAAGTTGGTTTAGATGGCGGAGACTGTAAACATATCAAAAGAACGTGCAGGTAATATTTTAGGTAACGGTTTGGGCTATGTAAAGGTCTGTACCACGTTTGTTAACACCTGATCAAAAGTTGCAAATAAAAACTGTTTATATTAAGAAATTGAAGCTGTACTGTAAAAATATCATTGAATTTTTGAGATGGCTTACTACTATAGATGAAACTTGAATACATCACTACACTCTAGGAAGTATATCACACTCAAAACAGTTGAAAGTGCAAGGTGGATTTTATCAGCTATTCAGGTTATGGCAAATGTTTTCTGGGATTCACAGGGAACTGTTTTTATTGATTACCTGGAAAAGGTAAACGTACGAGGGCTGTACAATAAAGAATAATTAATAACTTTTAAACGGTCATAATTTTTCACAGTAAAATTCAACCTTATTATATTCTGTTAGCTTAATGTGAAACTAACACGCCGTAGCAGTTTGATTGTTGATACTCCTGGTTCCCGCCTGTGAGAACCAGACAAGTTCAGACATGTTCAGTATCGCCTACCACTGCATTGGAGGTAACATGCGAGGAACAAAATGTGGCTTTCAAATTCTGCTTTCGTCTCAACAAATCTTCAGTTGAGGCCTATAAAATGTTATAGGACGCCTGTGTAGAGTCTGTTCTTCCCTACAGCACAGCTCGAGGGTGTTTAAAATGTTTAAAGAGGGTAGACAACCAATTTCAAAGGAAGCTGGACCCGGTACACCAGTTACTGCTCCTACGGAAGAAAACATCCACACTGCTGCTGCCATTTTGAGAGTGGATCGAGGAATTACCTTAAGATCACTTTCTGAAATACTGAACATGTCATTTGGTTCCAACTACACGTTAGTGACAGAAACATTACACATGAGACGTGTTTGTGCGCGATGGGTTCCAAGACTGTTGATTCCCGAACAAAACGATATTCGCATGCAGGTCTGCACACAGTTAAAGTTGATGTTAGAGGAAGATCCGGAGTTTCTTTCAAATGTAATCACTGCTGATGAAACTTGGCTACGTCATTTTGATCCCGAGAGCAAACAGCAAAGCTCAGTGTGCAAACCTCCTTCAGCATTAACCCCCAAAAGAGCAAAAGTGGTAGCTTCTTCTGGGAAAGTTGTGATCATCTCATTGTTTGATAATCATGGATTGGTTTATGAGCATGTTATACCTGCACACACATCAGTAACTAGACAATATTACAGGGATGTCCTGAAAATATTGCAAGTCCATATCAGGCGCAAAAGACCACATTTCCATGAAGCACGCTCGATGCTGCACCACGATAATGCGCGGCCGTATATTGTCAATGTTGTTGCTGAATATCTTGCAAAAACCAACGTGAAGTGCAGCCCTCATCTTCCCTATAGTCCGGATTTAGCTCCATGTGAGGTTTTTCTATTCCCTAACTTGAAGAAACGCCTTCGTGGGAGACATTATCCATCATCAGAAGTAGTGGTGAAGGCTGCGGAGGCGATTTTGAAGGATCTCTCAAAAATGGTTTCCAGCACGTCTTTGGAGACTGGCAGAAACGCTGGGACAAGTGCATCGCATTCAGGGGAGAGTATTTTGAGACGGACCATCAAAATTAAGAGGATGAGTAAAGGTACGTTGTAAAAAAATGTCATCATTCTTTATTAAAAGCCCTCGTATCGCTGGTGACTACTACGCAAGCTTACTGCAACTTTTGAATGATGAGGTGAAAAGGAACAAACCTCACTTGGCAAAGAAAAAGTCTTGTTTCCTCACGACAATGCTCCAGTCTATCGTTCAGTCATTGCAGTGGGAAAAATGTGCAAATTAAAGTAGGAATTGCTTGACTATTCACCATATTCGCCAAGTCTAGCACCCATTGATTGTCATCTGTTCCCGAATCTCAGAAAATTTCTTGGAGGACGAAGATTTGGCACCAAGTGCAGGTCATTGGTGAGGTAAACAGTTATTTTGTTGACCATGATATAAAGCACTACAGAGGTGGTTTAACTAAAAAAGAATACTGATATGACAAATATGTCAGCATTTCTGGAGATTGTGTTGAAACATAAAGATTTTCTGTGAGGTTCGCGACTTTTCAACCAATTATGTTTACATTATTTACGGTTATCCCTTTTTGTTTAAATGTTCCTCTGCATTCTAATTAATTTTGTCTTTAAATTCAAGACAGACTAATATTAAAACTTCCAACAAAAATATCACCATGGCAACAGAACAAGAGAAAGCGAAATTGTGTCCATATCGATCTCGTGATATAAATGATCCAAACTGTACATGTAACACAGAACAATAGGCAATCAACCAACTGATTTATTAATGTGACCACAGGTCCATTCTAATCCCAGGAATAATACTGGAACGGGAACATGGCCTATTAATAATCTAGGATTAATGTCGCTATAATTGAGAATTTCAGCGTGTTCATTACATTTTTAGACTCAGTTATTTACTGAGAATATTAAAAAATTTGACAATGTACAAATTTAGGCTACATTTATTTGTCTTTACCTTGTTGCTACCTTGCCTTACATGACACCCTGGTCTTCTGCTCTGTCAGGTAGCTCTTAACCTCCATACCTCCTTGTTACTTAATTAGCCCCTTTCCTCCTACTATCTTCCTTTCTTATATTCTTTACATTTCTATCCCGTTTTTTCTTTTACTTGCAGCAATAACTCACCAATACTTCTTACCTAGTTTTCCTCCCTGCCTGTTACCATTCTTACAGCTACTATTTTCTTCTCTACTTTCTCCCATTTTTCCTCCCAACCCTTTTTTCTCCATATTGCAACTTCCTCGCATTCCGTTACATAGTGCTGTAAGCTTTCTTTTCTCCCACACAATTCACAAATTCCCTTTTCCCTACCTCTTATCCCTCTTAGAAATATTGTTCCTGTTCTCATCCAAGCTAATCCTTCTCTCTCTTGTCTATTGCAGTAATCTACATATGCTTCTCGTCCCCAATTTCTTTTTATTTGTTTGTAAAATTGTAATGATTTGATATTTTCTAGACTTCCCCATATTTCCTGTATTCCTATATGTTCTATTCTGCATTTTACCAATTTACCCACATCGCTTGTTTTCCTTTCCTCTAATCTCCATATATATCCCATTATGCATGCCTCACGTTCAAGAGGTCCCTAGTTCGAATCTCGGTCAGGGTGAGTTACCTGGATAAGGGTTTTTCCGGGGTTTTCCCTTATCCTTCAAGACGAATGTCGGGTAACTCTAAGCTCTATGGACCTTGGACTAATTTGAGCACCATTTCATCCAATTCATTCACCTTCCGATATAACTTAACGTTGGGGTGGACGTAAAAATTATATATATGTCCCATTCCTATCTTTTCCGAAATTTCTCCTATCTCTGCCTACCAACTATTTGAGTTCACTAACCTTTTTTGCTGTCTCGTGCATAATATCATAACTTCCTCTTCTACTTTAACAAAACACCTATACCAAAATGTTATTATTCTTTCCATTATTATTCCATTTCTTCTTGTCTTTCGTAATTCTACTAAAGCTACTTCCCTAGGTACTGATCTTGGTAAACCTAGTAGCTCTTTACAAAACCTTCTGTAGTTCTGGTCCACCTTTTTGTTTACTTTGTACCCCCTATTTCTCTACTGCATGGAACATTTTGGATTCAACTAGTACTTCATAAATTATTTCTAACCACTTGGTTGTCATTTCTAGCTTATATTTGTATATTCTTATTCCATTCATTGCCGCCCTTCCTTTTGCTTCAATTTTTCTCCTGTGTACTCCCCACTTTCCATTGTTATTCAGCCTTACTTCTGAGTATTCAAATTCATTGACTACTTCTACCCTTTTGCCGTTTAGTAGCCACTTTTCATCTTTTTTGTAGTTTAATTTCCTTCTTGGAGACCATAACTTATGATTTATTTATGTTTATTTTTATTCCCCACTCTTCACAAAATTTCTGGATTTCATTTATTGCCATCTGCAATCCTACTACCGTTATAGATCCTACCATTAAGTCATCCACATATAGCAGTCCAGGAATTTCTTTGTTTGCTATTACCGGACAGTTCTGATTTCCTTCTTTAACGTTGTCTATTATCTCATCTATAAATAAGTTAAATAAAAGTTGACTCATTTTCCATCCTTTTCTTAGGCCTATATTTTTGTTCTGTCATCTCCGTAATTACATTTTTCCCACCTTTACCAAAACTTCACCCCTTCATATATTTTCTCTACTTCTTCTATATATTTTCCACCTAACCCTTTCATCTTCAATTTCCAAAATAAAGCTTTTCAGTTTATCGTGTCAAAGGCTTTCTCAAAATCTGCAAAGAACATATATACCCTTCCGCTCTTCTTTCTGAGGTATTTTCTATTATCATCTTTATTATGAACAGATTATCTATTGTCTGTTTTCCTTTCCTGAAACCTGCTTGAAATTCAGACAGCTTCCTTTCTTGTTCTGCCCAAACTCTTAGCCATTCTGCTAATATACCTGTGTATATTTTTCTAATATAGATAACAGGCTTATTCCTCTGTAGTTTTCTGGTTTATTTGCATCTCATTTACCCTTATAAATGGGTACAATCATGCTTTACCCTGAACATCTACAGTAACTTATAACAAGCACTACATTTAAACAAAACTAGTGTATTTGTTTATAAGTTTTTAACTAATATTGAGAAATTGTTTTAAGGACGTATAAAATAATGTAAAGAATGCATGTAATGTTACCTAGGTAACGGTGCTTGTGGTTATATAACAAATATAAATAAAAAATTGACTTCGAGAGATCAAAGAGTAATTAATCCAATACAAAGAGTAATTAAGTGAAAGCCGCAAGGGCTTTTGAGGTTTTCAGAATATATTTCTGCCAACATAAACTCACATCAAGGAAAACAAAGCTAACCAATGAAAAAATTAGGTCAAGCAATGCTATCCTTCAGGTAAATATCCAGTATTTGTATTATGAATACTGTAGGTATTTATTGGCTAGAAATCTCTCAGTAAAATGGAAGTATTGTAATTTAAAATAGGCAAAAATGCAAATGAAAGTATAAAAATGAATAGCTATTATTCGACAAATAATTATATATACGATTATTTCTGTGGTGAACGAAGTATGCAGAAACAAAATTGCAGGGGCGGCTGGTGGCTCTGAAAATCGGTGGTTCACAAATTTATCCATGCAATTTAATTTTTTTAAAGTAACAAACGGTGCTTTAAGCCTACCACTATAGACTGCTGTATACACAAGTTAACGGTAATTCACAGCGTATAACACAACATGCGTATTTCAGAAACACTCTAGAGCATAACACTCTTCTATTTATGCAGCTAAAAATGTACTTGATATCTCTTCATGGCAGACTTCAAGTGTACATTGAAAGATTTCCTTCTGGATTGTCTTGGAGGTCCCCTTAAACACTGTAGCATTCGCCACATAGGGTTTTCAGAACACAGTCTAGCTCTGCACTGAAGTTTATCAGTCCTCGAAAAATACCAGGATTGCTTGACGTAGCTGAATCATCGTGTCCTCGTAGAGCTAACTCAAAGGCTCCACAAAACCTAATGCAGTTAACCAAACATACCTATTTTGAGCCACTTTCTGGTTGTGTTCTTTAATTGTTCTCCGATATGCACTGTCCATCTGCTTTGCAAAGTGAGATTTGTGATGGACAACACGGCGCTGGGGCGGGTTTTCTCCGGGATCTACGGTTTCCCTCGCCATCTCATTCCACCGGTGCTCCATCTTCATCTCATGTATTATCAGTGCCATCGCCTGCGGTGCCGTATGTACTAAAATCGGGCGTTAAATACTACGCATTTCATCTGCTTTGCTATATTCACATTGCCAAGCAAAGCAAAACTGTGTTTTTCATGCGCAGTTTTTAAGTTACGTGTTTTTAGCGCGATCATGAAGATGCTGCAAAGCATTCGCGCCATGTTTTGTCCACGGATCTTCAACGTCAAAGAGAACGCAAGGAAAGCAAAACAGGCTATTTTTAATATTACAACCACACATCAAATTATATTTCTCATATACATTGTTGTTAAAGTTCCTGTTCAAATATCTTGCTTTTGTTTTGACTACCTATGTGATGTTTATATTTGGCGTTGAACTTCCAAGTCGCTTATTTTCGGTTTTTTCTTCTAAGCTCATTTTTAAAAAGGATGTGCTAATAGACCCTTTATGGAATTCATTGTTTCTCCTTATATAACACAATATACTTGTATTTAAGTAAATCACTCTTATTCACTACTCAAAGCACGACACAGCTAACAAAACACCACACAAAACATGTGACTATGCTCCGGTAGGTAATAGTAATCTGTGGTAATAGTTGACTGATACGAACATTTAATATGAGAATATAGGTGGCGCTGAAAACAGAAGAAGAAGGCTTGGCATTCACTATTCTCTGGCTGCTAGGTTAACCAACCTTATGCAGCCATAAGCCCCGCCCTTCCCCCCTACTTGCCTCGTCACGCCCTAGGTTCATCCTGCCCTATACCTCCCCATTGTATACCAGTGGTTTGCATCTGAGAGGGAACTACTTAAAAATTGGTTATACAGAATTTCAGAATTTAATTTTGAAACATATTGATATGTCATGAGCGTTTTTTGAATAAATTATGAAAAAGTTTAGAATAAATTATTGAATACAGTTACTTTGAATGCCATATATAAGCAATGTACGAGGAGGAACTGCTGAATTTTGTGTATTAGAGAAGGTGTAACAGGCAATGCACGCTGGGAAACATTACCAAATCAGGTACAGATTTTGATCAATTAATAAGAAAAATGCCAAATATTCCAGATATAATGCGTAATTTAAAATAATAACTACCATATTTACAGTGGAAGTATGCGTAATGTGAACGCAACAATACGCCGTGCTGGTGGAATGAGATAGCGGTCTCACGGTCCAGTTACCAGAAACTGCGAGTTTTATGAGGCGAACGATGGAGGGTACAAGCAATGCAAACCTTTTATGATGAACACCACTAGAGGGTGCTTTACCTACGCTTAAAAAACTCTTATGTGAAGATAAATTGCGGTATTATGGCAGACATAGCACGACGGGTATGTATTTCCACGCACACTTACCCTCCAGCATGAAAGATGGCTCGGTCGATAGCGTAGAAAGCTTCCTTCGAGAGCTACTATTAATTTCAATTTCCACTTTTGCTTTAATATTAATATGCGATATGTTTGATCAAGTCTCTTTGCGTGTATTCTAAACTACACGGGAAAACTTTAATTAACTTAAGATGTAAGATATAGCGAAGGTCCAGAGGGCGCTGCTTAAAAATAATGATCAGATTACCCATAGAGACTTATGGAGAAGAAGTTCTATAGCATATTCGTGGTTGAAACTAACTTTAGTTAGGATCTCCGTGCTAGGATAACATAGGATGAGGTGGTAGTGGAGACGCCCAGCGGATTTTTTGTGTATACACACCCGCAGAAGACATGTAGGCCGCAGACGAACCCCCACTCCAAAACCATGTTTTGAATAAAGCACAATTCTTAGTGTTTAGAAATAAGATACATCAGTGCGGCCAATTGGGCAAATATGACGAAGTGCAGTAACAATTCTTAACGCAATTCATGTACTTTGGATCCTCCTATGTAGCGTAGATGGCGAATTTCAGTCAGGATGAGTCACTTACATAAGGTTTTTTTTCAGAGGTTTCCTTTATCCTGAAAGATGAATGTCTGGTAACTCTAACCTCTATGTACCCTGTACTCATTTGGACATCATTTCATTCATCGTCCGATATGACTTAACGTTGAAGTTTTCCCTTATCCTGAAAGATGAATATCTGATAACTCTAAGCTCTATGTACCCTGTACTCATTTGAACATCATTTCATTCATCGTCCGATATGACTTAACGTTGGAGGTTTACTTTATCCTGAAAGATAAATGTCTGGTAACTCTAAGCTCTATGTACCCTGTACACCTTTGAACATCACTTCATTCATCGTCCGATATGACTTAACGTTGGAGGTTTTCCTTTATACTGAAAGATTAATGGTGAATCTAAGCTCTATGTACCCTGTACACCTTTGAACATCACTTCATTTATCGTCCGATATGGCCTAACGTTGGAGGTTTTCCCTTATCCTGAAAGATCAATATCTGGAAACTCTAAGCTCTATGTAACCTGTACTCATTTTAAGATCATTTCGTTTATCGTCCGATATGACTTAACGTTGGAGGTTTTCCCTTATCCTGAAAGATGAATGTCTGGTAACTCTAAGCCCTATGTACCCTGTACTCATTTAAACATCATTACATTCATCGTCCGATATAACTTAACGTTGGAGGTTTTCCCTTATCCTAAAACGTGAATGGTAAATCTAAGCTCTATATACCCTGTACTCATTTGAACATCATTACATTCATCGTCCGATATGACTTAAAATTGGAGGTTTTCCCTTATCCTAAAATATGAATATCTGGTAACTCTAATCTCTATGTACTCTGTACTCGTTTGAACATCAGTACATTCATCGCCGACATGACTTAACGTTGGAGGTTTTACCTTATCCTGAAAGATGAATGTCTGGTAACTCTAAGCTCTATGTACCCTGTACTCATTTGAACATCATTACATTTATCGTCCGATATGACATAAAGTTGGAAGTTTTCCCTTAACCTGAAAGATGAATATCTGGCAACTCTAAGCTCTGTATACCCTGTACTCATTTGAACATCATTACATTCATCGTTCGATATGACATAACGTTGGAGGTTTTCCCTCATCCTGAAAGATGAATATCTGGTAACTCTTAGCTCTATATACCCTGTACTCATTTGAACATCATTTCATTCATCGTCCGATACGATATAATGTTTGAAATATTTCCTTATCCTGAAAGATGAATGTCTGGTAGCTCTAAGCTCTATGTAACCTGTACTCATTTGAACATCATTTCATTCATCGTCCGATATGACTTAACGTTGGAGGTTTTCCCTTATCCTGAAAGATGAATGTCTGGTAACTCTAAGCTCTATGTAACCTGTACTCATTTGAACATCATTTCATTCAATGTCCGATATGACTTAACGTTGGAGGTTTTCCCTTATCCTGAAAGATGAATGTCTGGTAACTCTAAGCTCTATGTAACCTGTACTCATTTGAACATCATTTCATTCATCGCCCGATATGACTTAACGTTGGAGGTTTTCCCTTATCCTGAAAGATGAATGTCTGGTAACTCTAAGCTCTATGTAACCTGTACTCATTTGAACATCATTACGTTCATCGTCCGATATGACATAAAGTTAGAAGTTTTCCCTTATCCTGAAAGGTCAATATCTGGTAACTCTAAGCTCAGTGTAACCTGTACTCATTTGACGATCATTTCGTTTATCGTCCGATGTGACTTATAGTTGGAGGACGTAAAATAAAATAGTGTAGTTTGGTTGCGACATCCATAAATGTGCTGGTGCATTGTTGAGGTAAAACCCCATTTTATGTTTCGCAGAGAAGTTGGTTTCCTTCAACTTCCTCACGAATTTGGTCACAGTAGAATTGTAATCATTTTTTCCCTTTTCCAGGAAGCATGATACCCTTCACAACTCTAAATTATGCATCACTTTTTTGGCAATAAATTCATCTTTGCTTTTTTCTGAGCAGATTTATTTGAAGCAACCGAATATTCTTTAGCGTCACTTGGTTTTCGGAGTAAAATTGCAAATCTCTGCCTCACGAAGATGACAACTCGATGCGAAATGTCCTTCGGATATCATTTAAATAGATACACACACAGTTTGGAGTTCCTCGGTAATTATGTCAGATATACTGGGCCCTTTTCATGATAAACGGATGTTCCACCTTGTTTTAAGTCATTGAACTCATCTGTAAATGATCTCAGAGTTTGCGAAATAGCATTAAATTTAGCTTTTTACTCCTCACAAGGTCTTCCATCCCACAGTAAAAAGCAGATCACTGCACTTCATTTATTTTAGCAAAAACAAAATCGAAACAAATCAACGAATAGATACCAAATTTGTTTTGGCGACGCACTAT
This sequence comes from Mantis religiosa, assembly GCA_030765055.1. Classification (NCBI taxonomy): domain Eukaryota; kingdom Metazoa; phylum Arthropoda; class Insecta; order Mantodea; family Mantidae; genus Mantis; species Mantis religiosa. The sequence goes on from CM060953.1 coordinate 189,794,272, forward strand.
AAATAATAGTGTGCAATAGTTACTCCAACTTTTAATTTATTTTGAAACATTTAGTACTTGAAACACCCCCGTATGTTTCATCTAAGCTCTCTGCGTCTATTCCAAAGTGCATGGAAAAAACTTTAATTAACTGAAGATGTAAAACTTTTATAGCGACGGTCTAGAGGGCGCTGTTTGAAGATAATATCAGGATTCTCAAGAGAGTTACGGAGAAAATGTATTAAGTTTATAAAAGTCAAGTGGCTGAATCCAATATTAGCTCCATATTCGTGCTATATTGGTTATCAAAAGAATAATATGGAAACTTTAATTACTTCGTCACTTCATGGCTTGAGTACTTGCTTTATATTGTTTCCTATATCGTGCTCGATGTTATAAAAATTCAACGCTGCTTTAGAAAATCCGTTTTATCTATTATTAATGCCATAAGTGTTGTCACGTCTTGTGTATTATTCAATATCATGCTATTAGATCTACAGGTATTACAAAAAGGTACGGCCAAACTTTCAGGAAACATTCCTCACACACAAAGAAAGAAAATATGTTATGTGGACATGTGACCGGAAACGCTAAATTTCCATGTTAGAGCTCATTTTAGCATTTATCTTAAAATGTAAATTGAAATCATTCGTGCAGACAATTGTCAAAATACTCCATTGTGGTTCAAGCACGATGGAGCTCCTGCACATTTCAGTCGAAGTGTTCGTACGCTTCTCAACAACAGATTCGGTGACCAATAGAAAGGTAGAGGCGGACCAATTCCATGGCCTCCACGCTCTCCTGACCTCAACCCTCTTGACTTTCATTTATGGGGGCATTTGAAAGCTCTTGTCTACACAACCCAGGTACCAAATGTAGAGACTCTTCGTGCTCGTATTGTGGACGGCTGTGATACAATACGCCATTCTCCAGGGCTGCATCAGCGCATCAGGGATTCCATGCGACGGAGGATGGATGCATGTAACCTCGCTAACGGAGGACATTTTGAACATTTCCTGTAATAAAGTGTTTGAAGTCACGCTGGTACGTTCTGTTGTCGTGTGTTTCCATTCCATGATTAATGTGATTTGAAGAGAAGTAATAAAATGAGCTCTAACATGGAAATTAAGCGTTTTCGGACACATGTCCGCATAACATATTTTCTTTCTTTGTGTGTGAGGAATGTTTCCTGAAAGTTTGGCCGTACCTTTTTGTAACAGCCTGTATATTTATGTGGAAATTAATTGTCCTTTCACATTGGCCGTGTGTAGGCTAAGTTATGGAAACGTTGAGTCAGAATGAAAAATTCAATGCCATAGCCGGGATTTGAACCACGGATCTTCTGGCCAACGTGCCATAGTAGCTCGGTGGTAGAGCGGCTGGACGGAAACCAGAAGATCCGTGGTTCAAATCCCGGCTATGGCATTGAATTTTTCATTCTGACTCTACGTTTCCATAATTTAGCCTACAGACGGCTAGTGTGAAAGAACAATTAATTTCCATTAATTGACCTAATAGTGGTTAAGTATAAAGCCCGGGCCTTAAAGTACTCACATGTAGTAAGTTGCCATTAAGGTAGTTGTCTCATGTGTTTATGAGAACTCCTAAGTGGTTTACCGGGAAAATGCGAGTCAGTTGGAGAATTTAATGTCATTTCGGCACGTTGGCCATAGTAGCTCGGTGGTAGAGCGGCTGGATGGAAACCAGAAGATCCGTGGTTCAAATCCCGGCTATGGCATTGAATTTTTCATTCTGACTCTGTTTCTATATTTATATGTTTCTTAAAATACTGGCTACTGCGACATCCATATTTTGAGTCTCTGAGAATAAAAACAAGCCAGTTAAATAAATACACTGGTTATTTTATTCCAGTGAAACCATAATGTAAATTTTCTGTATATACATAGGAAAGCGGGAGGTTATATTATATGTAAACAAAGCCACATGAAATCTCGTGGGTTCAAATATAGGAGAACAAACGATTGTCGCAAATTTCTGCCTGAAAGAAGCAATATCGTTGCTGCTAGACTAAAATTTCTGTGCACAATGTTGATACCGAAATTATGGTTTGCCAGGAGCAAAGAATAATGATAGACGTCAAAGGAATGTTGGTTCTTTGTGACGACCAAGGGCAAGGTCAGTTCAATTGGGGAAAGTCTGTATCAATGCCATGAATGAAAGGAGCAGTGTCCTTAGAAGGTTTCTAAAGGAATTGTCACTTGACGTATATGAATAGGGAATTCTTTGGATCATTTACAATGGCGACCAAAACAGTCACAAAGGGAATTTGTTTAAAAGAGTTTGAAAAAGGAAAGTTAGAGATATATACACGGGAGCAGTTGTGGTTAAGGCAGTCGTCGGTGTGTAGCCGATATGGCTATATCGCGGCTAGGAAGCCATTATAAACATTCTCCGGCGCGCAGCCGATAAAAGAGAAGAGCCTGAGACGTGAAGCCTATTAGAGCGGTTAACTTATTCTGTATTGAATATTTGTCGGGTCATCAAAATTTATCGAGTAATATAATTAGCATTCATTCACTATAAACCGAGATTGGTAACCCTCGGTCGGCAGCTTCCATTTTGAGGTTAGAAAAGAAGCAGTGAATAAAGAATTTGGAGACGGGCATTCCAGTGTTGTAAAAGTTCCTTCACAGACACATCCATGCATACCCTGAGAGAAACTTTATTTCTCACTATAATATTTGCTTCAAACTGGTGCACAACGTAGATCTGTGGTAACACTTGATCTCCACCATCTTTTTAATTACTACAATGTGCAACATTAGTACATGAGATTCATGTTGTAAAAATGCTTCATAAATACACATTCATATCTTCGGTATTTATTAAGTATTTTAATGAAACAAAAATTGGTTTAAAGCCCATTACAGACAGTATACAAATATGGCATCATTAAAATACAAAGTATATTCACAAATCGTTGAGAAGTCACTATTTTGTTTCACTGTAGCAAACACCTTGGAGCGGTTCCCCTCCTTGTGGATTGGATTTATATCACACGATGCGGTGACATATCTGAAGTTGGATTCGCCCCTTCGTGGGGTCTACGCCCCACAAGCGCAAAAGTTTCGCGCTCCCTCGGTGTGGCGACGCATGTAGAAGCCAAACGTTACCTTGATGTAGAAGCGATGAACCTTTCGTCTAAAAGCCGTGAAGATGAAGTTCTCGAAGATTTCTATAAATCCTCTCTCCGGCAGCTGCGGCGAGCGATGAGATGTGAAAATTCTCAGGCGTGGTATCGATACCAAAGGGATTTCACTTTTGGGCAACTATGGAATAAAATAATTAACACCGTTTCATTTTACTTGGAATTATATTTCTCGACATCATGTTCTTCTTTACATGCAACTTTTTCCACTGATGTATATAGCCCTTTACTATATATTAATTTTCTCCTTTTATTTATAAATGATGCAGCGGTTTTTTACTTAAATTATTTATCGTAGCGTCGCGTCTTCGATATATATTTTAAATGTTTACTAAACGCTCATAAATGATGAACTCCAATAACGTTTCGTAGTTACAAGAAGCCTTTTCCCGAAAACACGTCCATCCTCTTCGAGAGTTAAAGCCAGAAGAAAAAAAATTAAGAATAAAATCATTGGTTCGTTTTTCTGCTTTTGTTGCTAAGCCACCACAATATTTAATTCTGATTGTTCCTACGTCACAATTTGGGACTTCAATAAACCTAAGCATTTGTTGCATCATCTATATGGCCTGCTTGGTTATTAACTTAAGTTGAATTACAGATGGCCATGTTTACTTAATATGTCCATGTATGCAATATCAGCTTCAACCTTATTTCGTAGAACGCATCTAACTTGAATCATTTTGTTTTGTGTGTATATGAACGAGAGCTACGTAAGCGAACTGTTCTGCAATTCAAGGTTTTAAGGTTGAGATTGTGGGATAATCATTGTATATGTTCTCACACACATATGTTGAAATATTAGGCGTACTTCTCTCTCAGCATCTGTATGATACTTACTAGGTTGAGACAAAGATCTTCCATCTCTGTTCCAAAAATTAATATTTAAAGTGTTACACTTTTGCAAAGAATAGAGACGTAAATGTTTAATTACACTGGGGAATAAAAAAAAATTATTTTCATATACCCCAAAACAAAATGGGCAAATTCTTATGTAAACTGATCTGCTGATTCCAAAAATGCCCCTGAAAATGTTTTATCAAATAACGTTTTTTAGGTATTCATAATTTTTTATGAAAACTTACAGAAATGTGATGTGATAACTCATATTTAATTGAAAATAATAGGTATTTTGTTGCCAAATAACATTGAAAATAATAATAATTATTATTAATTATTATTATTAAAATAAATGAACACAAGATAATGATGAAAACCAATACCTGAATTATCTCAGAAGTGTTTCACTGTTGATTTTTTTTTTTTGTATTGACTCTCCCGTTTGAGGAACCAACAATAGTCTCCCAACATGGCTGAATCCCAGCGACCCTGGTAACGTCTTTCCATCTCAGAAATGTCCTGGTGGAAACGCTCACCTTGCTCATCACTTAAAGCTCCTAGGTTTGTAGGGAAACTATCAAGGTGAGAGTGCAAAAAGTGGATTTTAAGTGACATACGGTAACCCATTTCTTTGTAGCTCCTTAATAGTTCTGAGACTAGAGTTTCATAATTTTCTTCTTTGTTATTGCCCAGGAAGTCTTCCACCACTGATTTAAATGATTTCCATGCTGCCAGTTCAACACGTTTAAGCTTTGATTCAAAAACACTGTCTTTAAGAAGTAGTTTTATTTGAGGACCGACAAATATACCTTCCTTCAATTTAGATTCACTTATTTTGGGAAAGATACTTCTTAAGTACTCAAATGCACTTCCACTTTTGTCCAAACCTTTAACAAAATTCTTCATTAACCCGAGCTTTATGTGAAGTGGGGGGAGAAGAACTTTGTTTTGGGTCTACTGGAGGCTCATACTAACACTGCTTGCTCTAGGGGTATAGTCTTCCCTTTTCCCCCATTCTTTCACTATAAACTGCTTGTCAGTTGCCCTACTGTCCCATAAACACAAAAAACAGCAATATTTTGTGAAACCTCCCTGCAGTCCCGTTAGCAATGCAACTACCTTGAGATCACTACAAATTTCCCAGCCATGGTTTTGATAACTAATAGCATCTAAAATGATGGACATGAAATCGTATGTCTCCTTCATTCCTATGGCATGAAATAAAGGTATTGAAGGTAGTAAATTGCTATTATTAAGCTACACTGCCTTTAAGCTGCATCAGTAGTTTATGTCAACTCAATTTATTTTGAGTTGGGCAAACCCATGTAAATACGATTTTTATAGTAGGCTCTAAAATAAATTTTAGTAATAAATCTTACGTGATGGAAAATTTGTTCTAGTTATTTCGAACAGTATTCATATTCTTTACAGGTATAAAAATATTATTTAATAATAAAATGGCTATTGTTTTAAATGAAGTCAATATGAGTTGATATCTTACCTAATTTCTGTAATTTTATATGAAAGAATAAGAATATCTCAAAAACGTTACGTGATACAGCATTTTCAGAGGCTTTTTTGGAATAAGCGAGTCATTTTGCATAAGAATTAACCTATTTTGTTTCGGGTACAAAAAACGTGTTCCCTAGTGTTATTACTTTAACTAATGCTACAGCAACGAACTATACATAATATAGTGAAAGAGGCTCAAAATTTAAGGTGTACGGGAGAAAAACTTTCGGCATCGCCCACGCCCAAAAACGTTCGAACTCGATAAGTTGGCGCTGACTACATAGACTCTTTGCTGGTGAACATCTCGAGCAAACATACTATACCTCAACACTCGACAAAGTAAACGCTAGAAATTGATTCTCTCTGAAGTTGCGGAGCCTCCGTAGACAGTTGAGAATTTACATACCTATATTTTAAGTGATTTAAGCGAATCGGATTGACTTTAGAAAACGTATTAAATCTCATGATGACTTATGGCCTCTGCTTTCCTCGAACTGGAGCATAACTACCTAGCTCTGTTCTTCGACTGTTCTTTATTGAAATTTAGGAGCTAAGAATTGAATAAATTAGTTCATAGGGTATCCAGAAAATGAGTAGCGTTTTATGTTCAGAGTAAACTTACTAAATAATAAAAGCTACTTGGATTCACTATCTGGGAGAAGAACCACTAAACAAATTAACAAACATTCACGCTTAAATGTTTGTAATACTTCTGTAAATGTAGTTTCAATGCTTTTATATTATCTACAATTTTATAATTTTAAATTTCATTTTGTTATATCTTGTACTTTTGAAATTATTCGACTTTGAAACTGAATTTTACATACAGTAGCAGTTTTCTTTAAATTCCTTTTAATTTATCTGTTAAAAGCGTGTAAATCGATCATGATTCCTTTTATTGGACTTGGTTTATAAGAAAATGATGCCCGCCTCGGTAGCGTAGATGGTAGCACGTCGGCCTCACGTTCAAGAGGTCCCGAGTTTGAATCTCGATCAGGGTAAGTTACCTGGATAAGGTTTTTCTGGAGCTTTCCCTTGTCCCGAAAGACCAATGTCGGGTAACTCTAAGCTCCATGGACCCTGGGCACATTTGAGCATCATTTCAACCATTCCATTCATCGTCCGAAATGACTTATAAAGTTAAAGTTATATATATATATATTTAAACCCTGTCATGTAAATTAATCTATTATTTAACTTTTGAATTGATTTAAAATTAATAAGTGCGAAAGAATTAGAGATAAAAATTGGTTCTTTTGCTTAGGATCTGCGTGATATATATTAGAAGTTTTATGGAAGACCCAAATTTTAAAATGAAAACATTTATGTATAAATGAATTGACGTTCGTTAGTCCTGCGATTCTCGAAAACGGCTGAACAGATTTGTCTAATTTTGGTTTTGAAATATTTGTATAATGTCCAGGGAAGGTTTAAAATATGAGAAAAAAGAACCTGAAGTGATAGTGGTCTGGGTTATTAACTAAATATAAAACTACATAAATAAACATTTACGAAACACATACACCTTTTATTTTCAACAAACAAAAGCATTACAACGTAGAAAGATATTTCACTCTTTGACAAGATCTTCAAAGATATTCCACTTACCATAGTTTATTAGATAACGTTTATCGTTTGTTATCAAGAATGAAATTCTTTTAATGTAACCTGTCTTTCTTCCTTTTCTTTTTTTGTAATATACAGCCTCCAACATTAAGTCATATTGAACGATGAATGGAATGGGGAAAAGATGCTCAAATGAGCCCGCGGTCCATAGAGCTTACAGATACTCGACATCCGAGTTTCAGGATAAGGGAAAACCCCGGAAAAACCTTATACAGGTAACTCACCCTGATCGATATTCGAACTGGGGACCTCCTGAACGTCAGACAGACATGCTACCCCCACGCTACCAAGGCGGGAATGTAACCTGATGAAATATCTTTCGAAGATTAGACACAACATTAATTCCTGAACACGGTATAGCACTATAAATATTTAATCACAGAGGATGATGTCCTGAAGTGATAATAGGCCGGGTTATTAAGTAAATATAAAATTCCACACACAAACATTCACACAGAGCACAGAGGTGTCGTTGAAGTCATCCTTATTCGAGGACAAGGAGCCCTCTACGTTTTGCCAATCCAGGACTTTGTCACTGACATTATGATGGATTTATAATAGACGGTGGGTAAATGGTGGTTTATTTTTTATGAAGTATCACAAGTTGTAGTATGATAGAGAATATATGTAATTATCGTAGACCATTGAGGTTATGATGGGTCTAAGGTGATCTGGGACGCTTGTAGTTTTCCCCGGGGTCAATGGCATATTCTCCGAGGCCTCGGATAAGTTGATTGAAATTATAAGGAAGACGGGAATAGAATTTATGAGAGAGGTTCAGGATGTTGTTATTTAATTTGGGAAATGATCGTTCTGAATGGATGTTGTCATTAGGAATGTGCCATTGGGCAGCTGTTGCTACTCTAAGGTATCAATTTTGAAGTACTTGAAGTTTGTAGAATTGAGTTTTTGCATTTGCGCCCCAGACCTGCCAAGTGTAGGTGAATTACGAGTAGGGTCTACACAGGTAGCCTCCCTCTTGTATCAGGGAGTCACCGAAATGTCCTCGAAGGGCACACGGTGCCTCCGTGGTGCTATCCAGTATGGCAAGACCTAAAGATTAACAAGCCTCCCATCTGGTTCGAAAACACAAGACGGAATGGAAGTGGATACCCACTTACGCACGCCAACCCCAAAAAAGGGGAAGGCTACCGAAGAACCTCTGTAGGGCCACCTGGTGATCTGGCACACCTTCTACTAGCTATGCAGGCTAGTACGCGGGAGTATATGGCTTCCCTACACCCCATCCGAAGACGTACCCGACCTCCTAGGGTAACGGGAACTACTGCCTCCTTGAGTCCAACCCAATCCGAACCACTCCCATTTAGGGAGGGACTCGAATCTTCGGCCCGCGGTTCCTCTAGTAAAGTCTGTTTAGTTAACGCATGTGCAGTTTGGAATCAAAGGAACCCGACCCTCCCACCCACTAATGACCGTCATAAATCTATCTCCACACTTCAGAAATGGAACACTGTCGTTGAGGACCAATAACAACCCTGATTTTCTCGAAGTGACAGCCGCATGTCTACTCCACGTAGAGTCTCAGTTGCCAAAGTTCCAACTTCCAGTTGATCTGTTTCATTACGTGCAGAAATTCGTTGAGTGTCACAATGTGGAGACCGTGGGAGGGAATTGCAGTGGTAAATGCAAATGAAGTAGTAGATAACTTTCAGTCACTTGAAAATAATCAAAGTGATGACAATAGTGTGCATAACTGGGCCGAGTTATATTACTGGAAAAGCGTCAAAAAACAAAGTCATAACGGGAACTGCTTCTAAGCAAATTCAAGCGCTTGTTTTGAACACATATAAATATGTGCTGACAAATAATCCTGGTAAGGGGTCATGCTATGAACCTGATGATAAGTTCTGAGTATTTACAGAAATACAGTAAGAAATATTGTGACGAAAGGAATACCAAAGACACTGATCAAGTGTGAAAACAAAAGGAAACGTTTCTCTAAAGTAGATAATTTCACATGCGATTTAATTCGTCGAGAAATTTATAGATTCTATGCAAAAGGGAGAGCGCCCACCTTAGACGAAATGGTTGCACATTTGCAAGAAATTTGTGATTTTCCTTATGGGCGCTTCACTTTGCGCGGTCTCCTAAAGGAGCTGGGTTTCAAATACCGCACTTTGAATAAGACAAGGGCTATTATGGAATCCAGTAGAATTGTAGCCTGGCGATATGTGTGTGTGTGTGTGTGTGTGTGTGTGTGTGTGTGTGTGTGTGTGTGTGTGTGTGTGTGTGTGTGTGTGTGTGTGTCAAAACTAAGGAAGTTTCGCAGTAATGGACATAAGACGAAACCTCGTACGATACCCATGACGTATCGAGAAAGGTGGCAACCTTGCAGAAAGGTCTCGGAGAAGGAGGGTCGGGGGTTGTAAAACGATTATAAGGGTTCGTCAAAGGCGGAGGCCGACTTGCACATGCGTTAACTAAACAGACTTTAACGCCAGAGGTACCACGAGTGCTAGGGGTCCGCAGCGTCCCACCACGGCAGCTGAATGGGACGAATCCGGTGTAGGTGAATGTGGGTCTTATTACTTGTTAGTATAGATGGAGCTTATTCCTCAGAGCCATAGATCAGTTTTTGTTGCACAGTGGAATCAGCCTCGCCGTACGCTTGGATACTCTGGAAGCTAGTGATGTAATATTTGCCTTCCAGGTAAGGCGCATACGAGTAGCACTCTCTGTGCTCCATGGTACTTCTGATCCAACTAAGCGCAGTTCAGGTACATCCCTTAAGTGGCGGCGAGTAAATGGGACTGACTGGGACTTGTTGGCGTTGATCCTGAGGCGCCATGTTGCAAACCAGACGATGAGCATATCCGCATAGCACTGGGCACGTTGTACAGCAGTGAGATGATTTGGTGATGCCAAGGTTATTGCTGTTTCATCAAAAAATAAATAAAGGTTGCAGCCTCTGGGGGTAGGGAGGGTATTGATATAGGTTAGGAAGAGCAGGGGGCCAAGAACACTGCCTTGGGATACTCCTACATTGATGAAGTAGGGTTAGGAAATAATGTCGTCCCTGGCAACGGCAAATGTGCGATGTGCGAGGTAGCTATGGATTAAGTGAATTAAATATTGAGGGAAATCATAATGAATAATCGGAATAGGGCATTATCCCAGATGGAATGAAAGGCTATAAATATTCATGGAATACATACATCTTCTTTTGTTCATGACAAAAGCATTACACAGTAGAAAGAGATTCCACTTGTCATATTTTATTAAATAATGCTTATCTTTTGTTATCAACAAATGAATGATTTTTCTATGCAGCACGTTGATATACCTTTAGAAGATTAGACACGAAATTAATTTCCCGTGCGTTTGGTGTCTCTGGTGACCATAAACAAATCACAAGGGCAATCGTTAGAAGTTTACGGAATCAACTTGGAGTTTCCCTGTTTTTCCAATCGACAATTATACGTCGCGTGTTTGTGCGTCGGTGAACTATCATCTGTATATAAATATGCACCACAAAAGGGACGAACATCTTGTTTATTAACTTAATTGTAACTTTACTTTACTTAAATTTCACCTCCAATTGCATAATAAATCAATAAATAATCCGAATTTGTGTATTCATATAGATAAGTTCAGACAAACATTATTGGTGGTACGAAGTTCGCCTGGTTAGCTAGTTATACATAAATACTTCTATTGCTAAGGGTAAATTTAGTTTTTAGTTAATGGTTTACATTTTAATTTTGCAGTCTAATGCAATTGTTACGTTAAGGGACTAAATCACTGATCTAGTATTAACCAAATTAAACTTTCACTGCAAAATATAACAAAATATTTATTTTCTTACAAGCCAAACTTACATGTTTCTTTTTCCAAAGAACAAAACACAATTTATAGAAGGATCTGAAGATTCGAGATATTGTTCTTGTCGGAAGTAACAACACCCGAAGGATTGAGTGGCCTTTGGGAAAGGTAGTAGAAGTGTACCCTGGAAAGGACAAAGTCATCCGAGTGGTCCAAGTGAAAACTGCAACTGGGGAACTAAAACGACCCGTCCAGAATATATACCTCTTAGAGGTAGACACTATTCCAGAAGAGCAGCATGATATGATGGGGAATGCTTCTGAAATTGAAAAAGCCCCACGAGTGATCACTAGCAAATCTGGAAGGAAGATCAGACTACCCTCCCGCTTAAATTTGTAATCAGTTTATATTTAAAGGGAAATTGTAATGTTTCAATTATATGTATAAAATTGACAGGTGGGAGGATTTTACGAAAGAAAGAGAAATGTGCTTAGGTTGGCAGGACAGTTAAAGCTATAATGTCAAAGACGTTTGTGTTTTGTTCTTTAGAAAAAGAAACATGTAAGTTTGGCTTGTAAGAAAATAAATATTTTGTTAGTTTTTGCAGTGAAAGTTTAATTTGCTTAATACTAGATCGGTGATTTAGTCCCTTAACGTAACAGCAACCTCCAGTAATTCTTAAGCTGGGTTTTAAATGGCATACTAAAAGAGACATTAATATTTATTTATTGGTGTAATTGAGGACAAAATTGAAAGTGTGTAGGTTCTATGCACAGATCCTAACGTACAAGAGCTGGAAGTAAAACTAAGCTCGTTGGCATGGTAACAGATATCACTGTAAAAGACAGCTAACATGAAGTACTTGTAAAAGTTGGCAGTAACCGCCATCATTTCACTTTCAGCTTCTCTTCAAGTGATTTATGAGCCACAGCGGGAAATCTCCTCTCCACACAATTGGTAACTAGACAACTTCTTGTTCAAGTCGATCCCTTCGCTCTCCAAAACGTGAAATAAACACAAGCTCAGAAATAGGTAGTTATTTTTTTAACGTTAAAATTTTCGTGACGTTTTTACGACTGCACTGCTTTAAGTTTTGTAATGAATGAAGAAGGCCGAGTAAAGGCGGAACCTCCTTCACCAGCTCTGGTATTTGGTGTTGGTGTTTTCCCCAGGGTTAAACCTTTCTAAACAGTCGTTTCTTTTCTTATCCTTGATGAGACGTATTCTTGTAGTCCCTTTCACGAAATTGCTACTAAGTATCCCCATTGGGCTCCAGTGTGGATGTGTAGGCGTGCGATCTCTGCTACCTCGTCTTCTCCAACGCCCTTAACTGCCACGGAGCCCTTGCTTATTACACATTTAACCAAATGCAGCTTTCTTCTACAACTTCAATTAATTTGTAAGTGTGAAAACTTACTACAATGTCTCAGCTTTCCTTGTGCAGTTTTTTGTCAGTTGATAAGGGCACACTCTTTCTCTAGAAATGAATAGCATACAGCACCCTACTAAAACAACGTAGAAACTCTTGGAAACAAAAGAGGAACTGCTTGTTTCTGAACAGCAGATTTTCAGAACGAAAAGTTGGGGGAAACCGAAATATATACTTCAGTTCACGTCTACTAAGGATGACATAAAAGTATTTTAAAGAAAATTTCACTCCAAAGAAAACCTTCACATGAATGTTTTTAAAAGATACACCTTCCCAAATGAATGTTTGTTGAAGTGCTTTATGTATAAGACGCTTTCACACAAATGAAATATACGAGGGATGAACAATAACGAACGATCGCAATTTTTTTACAACGTACCTTTACTCATCCTCATAATTTTGATAGTCCTTCTCAAAATAGTCTCCCCTGAATGCGATGAACTTGTCCCAGCGTTTCTGTCAGTCTTCAAAGACATGCTGGAAACCATTTTCGAGAGATCCTTCAAAATCGCCTCCGCAGCCTTCACCACTGCTTCTGATGATGGATAAAGCCTCTCAGAAAGGCGTTTCTTCAAGTTAGGGAATAGAAACGAGATACATGGGGCTAAATCCGGACTACAGGGAGGGTAAGGGATCTACTTCACGTTGATTTTTGCAAGATATTCAGAAACAACTTTGACAATATGCTGCAGCGCATTATCGTGGTGCAGTATGTAGCCTACTTCTCGGAAATGTGGTCTTTTGCGCCTGATATGGACTTGGAATGTTTTCAGGACACCTTGTAGTATTGTCCAGTTACTAATGTGTGTGCAGGTACAACATGCTGATAAACCATTCCATGAATATCAAAGAATGAGATGACCATAACTTTCCCAGCACAAGCAACCACTTTTGTTTTTCTGGAGGGTTGGTGATGAAGGAGATTTACACACTGAGCTTTGCTGTTTGCTCTCAGGATCAAAATGATGTAGCCAAGTTTCATCAGGATTGATTACGTTTAAAAGAAACTGCGGATCTTTGTCTAACATCAACTTTAACTGCATACAGACCTGTATGCGAATGTCCTTTTGTTCGGGAATCAACAGTCTTGGAACCCATCACGCGCAAACACGTCTCATGTGTAATGTTTCTATCACCAACGTGTGGGTGGCACCCAATGAAATGTTCAGTATTTCAGAAGGTGATCTTAAGGTAATTCGTCCAGCCTCTCTCACAATGGCAGCAGCAGTGTTGATGTTTTCTTCCGTAAGAGCAGAAACTGGAGCACCGGGTCCACCTTTCTTTGAAATTGATTGTCTCCCTTCTTTAAACGATTTAAACCACCTTCGAGCTGTGCTGTAGGGAAGAACAGACTCTCCATAGGCCTCCTGTAACATTGTATAGGCCTCTACTGAAGATTTGTTAAGACGAAAGCAGAATTTCATATCCGCATATTTTTCCTCGCGTGTTACCTCCATTGCAGTGGTAGGCGATACTGAACATGTCTGAACTTGCCTGGTTCTCACTGGCGGGAACCAGGAGTACCAAAAATGAAGCTACAACGGCGTGTTTGTTTCACATGAAGCTAACAGAATATAAAAAGTTTGAATGTTAATGTGAAAAATTATGACCGTAAAAAGTTATTATCATTCTTTATTGAACAGCCCTCGTACATCTAATTTTCTGAGGTACTTCTTAAATATATAGATTCACGAAGTCGAACTGGTCAAACTAGATATACAAACACGTTTCATCTAGCAAAGGAAACATTAGTACAAATTAGTACAATCTTGCACATCTAGTAAAAAATAGAGAGACCTTCTCTCAATTCGATATCGTCTCCGTAAAACTTCAGGGAATATGGTCAGACGAGTACAAACATGTATAGATGCTGGTGGAGGACACTTCCAACATTTTCTCTGAGATGTAAATAGTGTAACGTAATCTCCCAATTGTGTATTATATTCTCCCAAAGTTGCACGTGTGTCCTATTATTGGTTCAAAGGTTATGACCTATTGAAATGGTTCAGGTTTATATGGATCAGAATTGGATACTGTTAAATGTGGTGTACCACAAAGCTCTGTATTGGGTCCATTATTATTTATTTTATATATTAATGACATAAAAATTCCATCAAAGACTACTGTTGTAACCTATGCAGATGAAACAACAGCCATATGCTGGAATAAATCAATAGAAGGGCAGAAAATCACTCTAAACAACACTACCTTTGAATTGCTGAACTATTTTCTATCTGTCAAACTACAATGTAATATGCAAAAGACCAATTAGATGTACTTCAAATTGCTAAAAAAAATAGGATTGTAATATAAATCTAAAATTACAGAGTGGCATTGTGTCAAAAGTGAAAACACATAAATTTTTGGGTATTGTGTTAGATAATCGACTAACTTGGGCTGATCATATTGAAAACATATGCGGTAAAATTAGTAAATCATTATATCTCTTAAGATATTTTAGCAAGTACAACAATACAAATATCCTAAAATTAATATACTATGGATGTATCTATCCATATCTAATCTATGGAATAGAAATATGGGGTTCAGCAGCCAAAACACATATGGATAAACTGCTTATTTACCAAAAAAGTGTGTTAGGGTCATGCATAATCTAAAAGCAAGAGAATCTTGCAGGGATACCTTTATAAATAAAAAAAATAATCACCATCTACTCTCTGTATGCTTATACAGCTATAATGTTTACTGTGGAGAAGTGTAATCCAGTTAAACACAATCAGGTACATGAACATAACACCAGAACCAATATGAATTACTATAGAGATAGTGTAATTAAAACTGTATCTCAAAAGAATGTACATATACTTGGAATTAAGCTTTACAATAAACTGCCATCTGATATTAAATCAATAGCTAGCATCTCAAAACAGCAGTTTAAATGGAAGTTAAAGGCTTTCCTCATAAATAAATGTTTATACACTCCTGGAAATGGAAATAAGAACACATTGATGCCGGTGTGTCAGACCCACCGTACTTGCTCCGGACACTGCGAGAGGGCTGTACAATCAATGATCACACGCACGGCACAGCGGACACACCAGGAACCGCGGTGTTGGCCGTCGAATGGCACTAGCTGCGCAGCGTTTGGGCACGGCCGCCGTCAGTGTCAGCCAGTTTGCCGTGGCATACGGAGCTCCATCGCAGTCTTTAACACTGGTAGCATGCCGCGACAGCGTGGACGTGAACCGTATGTGCAGTTGACGGACTTTGAGCGAGGGCGTATAGTGGGCATGCGGGAGGCCGGGTGGACGTACCGCCGAATTGCTCAACACGTGGGGCGTGAGGTCTCCACAGTACATCGATGTTGTCGCCAGTGGTCGGCGGAAGGTGCACGTGCCCGTCAACCTGGGACCGGACCGCAGCGACGCACGGATGCACGCCAAGACCGTTGGATCCTATGCAGTACCGTAGGGGACCGCACCGCCACTTCCCAGCAAATTAGGGACATGTTGCTCCTGGGGTATCGGCCAGGACCATTCGCAAACGTTTCCATGAAGCTGGGCTACGGTCCCGCGCACCGTTAGGCCGTCTTCCGCTCACGCCCCAACATCGTGCAGCCCACCTCCAGTGGTGTCGCGACAGGCGAGAATGGAGGGACGAATGGAGACGTGTCGTCTTCAGCGATGAGAGTCGCTTCTGCCTTGGTGCCAATGATGGTCGTATGCGTGTTTGGCGCCGTGCAGGTGAGCGCCACAATCAGGACTGCATACGACCCAGGCACACAGGTCCAACACCCGGCATCATGGTTTGAGGAGCGATCTCCTACACTGGCCGTACACCTCTGGTGATCGTCGAGGGGACACTGAATAGTGCACGGTACATCCAAACCATCATCGAACCCATCGTTCTACCATTCCTAGACCAGCAAGGGAACTTGCTGTTCCAACAGGCAATACACCTCCGCATGTATCCTGTGCCACCCAACGTGCTCTAGAATGTGTAAGTCAACTACCCTGGCCAGCAAGATCTCCGGATCTGTCCCCCATTGAGCATGTTTGGGACTGATTGAAACGTCGTCTCACGCGGTCTGCACGTCCAGCACGAACGCTGGTCCAACTGAGGCGCCAGCTGGAAATGGCATGGCAAGCCGTTCCACAGGTCTACATACAGCATCTCTACGATCGTATCCATGGGAGAATAGCAGCCTGCATTGCTGTGAAAGTTGGATATACACGGTACTAGTGCCGACATTGTGCATGCTCTGTTGCCTGTGTCTATGTGCCTATGTTTCTGTCAGTGTGATCATGTGATGTATCTGACCCCAGGAATGTGTCAATAAAGTTTCCCCTTCCTGGGACAATGAATTCACGGTGTTCTTACTTCAATTTCCAAGAGCGTATAACTTAAATTAATTATGACATTGCAGCTTTAACTATACTTGAAAGTGATAAATTCATTAAGCTGATTAAGGGATCCGTTGTAGAATTAGTTTCTAATGCTGTAATTGGCTATGTAAATTAGTTTCTGTAAATTAGATTCTAATGTTGTAGAATTGACTATCTACAAGTAGTATTAATGATAAAAAATTGACTATGTCAGAAATTGTAACCAACAATCTATTGACAAAATTTATTTGCTTTTTCTACTTTAGATTTTTGTTGGATCCTGTATCTGTTACAGTTTTTAGTCTTATGTAACTTTTTATATTAATCTTTTTATCTTGAACTGACGTGTCCTATAACATATGTATTATGTTCCAAAGGATGAAAATAATTACAATACAATACAATCACACTATACTACTGCTAATTCTGTTTAAATATACTTAGAGTTGTACTTAAAAGTGCCACATAAGCAAAAAGAAATCTCACACACTACAGAGACTTCACGTGACAAAATCTGTTAGGGCTTCCTAACTATAAATGGGTCTCCATTGCTTCCGGAAACCTGCAAAGCAAGGTATTTAAATTAATTGGGAGTCAATTAATGACACTAAACAACACTTACTTTTAAATTTTCCCAGAACTAGTTTCAGAGGCCTTACCTCTATCTTCAGCCGGACATCGACTGGTTCTCGTTGGTGTAGCTGGCAATATTTTGTCATCGGTCTCCTCTGGTGGCGGTTCGAGGAACTTGCTGAACAAATCTTTCTGGGGGATGTCGAAATTGAATTCTTTGTTCCTATTGTTTGAAATAAAGATTTGTTCCCATGTGGACAGTTTTTGTTTTCCTGTTGTATGTTTTAGTAATTTTGGTTCTAGATTTATGTTGTGGTTTTTTCCCAAAAATGCGTGGCAACTGCTGATTTTTCTAATTGTTTGTATTTTATGTTCCTAAAGTGTTCCTTTGCTCTTGTTTCTAAATTTCTTTTGGTTTTTCCAATATAAATTTGACTACAGTCACAGCATTCAATTTGATATATACCAGATTTTTTGTTAGATGGAATGGCATCTTTGATGTTTGAGCAAATTAGGTTTTTTAAGGAGTAATGGTTCACTGGAGCTAGTTGAATGTTTTCTTTTTTGAAGACTTTTTTGAATTTATCAAAGACCCATGGATGGTAAGTGAAATTTTTGAAGATCATTTTAGTTTCTGTAGCTGAGAGGTTTGTGGTTTCCTTTAGTAGTTTCTTCTTATTTACTAAGTTCACTTTTTTGTGTATTAGTGATTTGGGAAAGTCATTGTTCTGTGCTATTTCAATAATTTTGTTGTATTCTATTTTGTATTCTTCTGCTGTGAGAGGGATGTTGACCAGTCTGTGTGCTAAACTATTAAAGATTGTCTGTTTGTGGGATCTTGAATTGTAGCCATTAGCTTTTATGTAGTTGTCTGTCTGTGTTGGTTTTCTGTAAATGCCAAGATTTATTCTATTTTTATTTCTGATTATTTTTAGATCTAAAAATGGTAAATACTCGTCTTTTTCAACTTCTACAGTGAACTTGATGCTTTTTTCTTGAATATTTAAAAGTTTTAGTGCATTTTTGATGTGTTTTTTGGCACTATGGCAAATATGTCATCTACATATCTTTGCCAGAGCTTTTTAAGGTATTTAAGTTTACGAATGCGAGGATACAGAAATGTTCAGTATTGAATGAGTTTCAGTGTTTGTAAGAATAATTTATAGGACAGTGAGGTTAGAAAGTCATATCGGTAGAAACACTTGATTTTCTAATTTTATGTATCACCTTCAATTATTATCTTCTACCTGAAACATGAAAGAATTGTTGCCAGAATTAATACTTGCAAAATAGAAATAGATGAAAAAACTATCATAAGGATAGCTCGTGAGAGAATTGTTAGAGAATATAATGTAACACCTTCAACGTTTTATAACATGGGTTCAGCAAACTTTGCTCATTCGTAATTCTGGGGTGAGGTTAACCTCCTTCCAGGACATGTTGTAGCCGCAGCTATATCGTGACATCTACAACTTATGTGACATGGAAAGGGTGTGTGGGTTAGGTAATTAAGGCAAAGGGAGAGAGTATTTGCAAAGGCAAGAAACGCAAACTCACACTTTGCATGTTATTCGAAATTACGCTGCAATCATGTGCCTACATGTGAACATAAAGTCAAATGACTAGTACAAACGACACAGCTATCTCATAAAACAAACTAGTAGTGCATTTTTATTCCTCTTACTGAATTTATGGTACGAATGTGAAGAAGGTGTTGCATGCAATTCAAAAATTTGATACCCAATTGCTCTGGGGTAATAATTTTTCAAGTCTCCAGAAACCAAGAAAAAGCAACTGGATGGAGACCGGGTGATCGTGATCGTGATAGTGATGGTGACGATGACGATGGCGATGACGATGGTTGGCGCTGCAGGTCATATAGGCCCTTGGCCTCCCTAACCACCCTCTTCCATTCTACTCTGTTCTCTGCTTTTATTCTCCATCCTTTAACGCAAAAATTCTCTAATCATTTTCTACATCGTCTACCTATCTTTACCTGGGTCTTCCTCTTCTCCTTCAACCAAGAAGGATTATTATCTTTCAAGATAATCTCCCCCACGCTCAATGCAAGTCCTACTGCATTTACAAAGTGCATAAGTGCCCTTAGAAAAAAATTGTTTTGTAATCCGCGCAACCCTCATGCACCACCTGGCGTACCTCTTCATTGGAACGGAACTTCTTTCCTCCCATTGCATCTTTGAGTGGTCCAAACGTATGGAAATAACTTGAGGCAAGGTCTGGTGAGTATGGTGGATGAGGAAGACACCTAAATGTAGGTCTGTGATTGCTGCAACTGTTGTACTGGCAGTGTGAGGTCTTGCATTGTTATGTTGCAAAGGGACACCTGCTGACAGCAATACACGTCGCTTTGGTTTAATTGCAGGCCGCAGATGATTTTTTAGGAGATCTGTGTATGATGTCCTAGTGACAGTGGTCCCTCTAGGCATGTAATGCTCCAAAATGACGCCTTCTTCGTCCCAAAAGAGTCAGCATAACCTTCCCCGATGTTCCAAATGTTTCCTTGGCGGTCAACACTTCAACAATGACGAAGAGCTGAAAGAAAATGTTTCCAGCTGGTTGAAGACAGAGGCGGCAAACTTCTATGAAGAAGGTATACA